>JZKD02S1676344.1:237302-248109 GCA_000966675.3 Picea glauca | reverse complement strand
AGATCCACAACCTGGATAGCAGCAGCTTTACTGATCACTCTCCTTTGGCTGACTGTCAGTTTCCTTCAAGATCATAAGTTTCATATGTTTAGTTCTTCCCCGTTTCCACCATCATTGAGCCTGTTTATATAGGTTAGGAAAGGCTTAACCTCTTGAGTTATGTTTAGAACCAGTTAGGAACCATCTCCAAGAGATGTGCCACTCTTCTTCTCCTCTCTCCAACTGGTAATTGCAACTTGCCTCATAAGATAATGAGCAAGTGATTTGTGTTCAAATGATGCGCTAGCCTCCTTTATTTATACAAGTTCTGGCATGTGTGAAGTGTCTTTTCACTGGCAGGGCCGACTTCTCAATCTGGGTGGGTAAACCCACCTTATTATATTTCTGGGTCTTCTTATTAACTGCTGGGGCTGACATCTTATTCTGCCTATTATAATTGTCTGTTGCACAATCCGCAAAAGGGGATTTACTCCCAATACAATTACTGACATGATTAATCCACAATTGGGATTAGGCTTATAACTGATATATCAATAATAATAAGAGTTCTCTTTGCAGCTACCTTAGTTCAACAAAAAGAAGGCCTACTCCCGCACAGACCCCTGGAACGCAACAACGGGAAGCTACCACAAAGGTTTTGAGCTCCGAGCGAAGGGCTCTTAAGGATCTAACCACACCCACTTTCGATACCGATTCCAGGTTGAAAAATGGCGCACTAAGGGGGAATTCGGTCAAGAAGATGCAGGGATCGAATCCTGACGGGCTCAAGCGGAGACTGAATGGCATAGGTTCCATTGCCAGAGGATTCACAAATGGGGACATGCCTGCGATGAGGGGGAGCTTGTCCTTGGAAGCACCTAAAGGTTGCTTTGGGTTTCTCCAATCTGCAAATCCTATTTCCTCAATGGTCCAAAAGTGTAGCCCTACACCCATTGTGAGGCCCATCGCTAGTAGGATTAGAGGGGACAACATTTGAACCTCTGATCCGAAACCCTCGAGCCCATAACTCGTACCTCATGCAGATTCGTATTAGCTTGATGACAATCAAGCCATGTGATTTTGGACACGTAGACCTGGTTGATTAGTTCAAATTGCATGGGAAAGGACTGTGTGTACTTGAGTTAAGGGTGGCAGTTGGAAGAAGTGAAGTAAATATTAATTAAATCATTGGAAGAAGTGAAGCTAACAATAACACTTTAAACCTATGAGCCAATAAAATTGTAACAAATATATATATTTTTTATTTTAAAATATATTAATACAAACTTCCTAAGTTAAACATTATAATTTCTAAAAAAAAATAAAGTCAACCCTAAACTAATAGCAAGTCAACGATGAACTCATCGCTATAGTCCCTGGCCTTCTGGCAGGGACTAATAAGTGGATAAATTTAAAATTTTGTTAAAGGTTATAGTTTTACTATTATGAAAATTTTTATCATGGAATTTTGTTCTTAGAGGTTTGACGTTGGCTTAATGTTCTATCTTTTGGTTTTTTGGGCAGAATCCAGGGATGTAAACTTGGACAAAATTATTATTTTTTGTTGTTTAAATTGCATTTATGAATGCATAAATGGATTCAGTGTGTTGAAAAACCCCTGGGCACTCTGATTTTACAAACTTAGCCACTCAAATCTGCAGATTCAACAATTCCTCACTGGATTTCGAGCAAAATCAAACAAAAAAAATCGTTGGGAAAGATCCAAAAGGTAGAATGTTTAGACTATGCTTAGAGTTTTTAATTCATTTGAAGAAAACCCAAATCATTAAAATTTAAAAAAAAAATAGTGGATCAAGGCCTCATAGGAAAAGAAAACACTCGTCGGAAATGGCGACTTTATCCACTTTTTAACTCACTCCCAAAACTATTGCATTACATCATTCCAAATTTTAGTGTGATGCTTTGTGAACACTTTTCCTTTGATTTGATTTGTGGTTTTTATCTATGCAATACTATATTAGTTTAGTGACATATTTTATATTGGGATTTTATTCTACACTAATACTCTACTTCTAAGCAATATGATTCCATTAGAAGCAATGATGACTGGCAACCCTGGTGCTAAGGTTTGATTTCTATGTGAATTTTGACTTGTTTTGCAACTCTTTGATTAGCGACCACCTCCCAAGACAAATTGCAATGACAACACCTTTGTAGTCGAGTCCAGACATGTGATCCTTCAAGGACACAGTCACAAGGTAGACAAATCCCAGTCAACCTACAATTGAAATGGGCGAGGTTGGAAATGATCCATTAAAGGGGATCAATTTTGACAAAGAGGATCAGGGGCACAAAAGTAAGGACAATAAGCTCTAGAACATATGCTTAGTCAAGACCAAGAAAAATCCCAATTATGAAGTTGCATCCCCTAATATTGACAAACATTCAATATATGAAAGACCATGCAATGATTGGTAAATTCATGGGCATCTCACTCTTTTAAAAATCCCTCCTATGATGGTTGAATTCCATATGGAAATCAAAAGGCCAAGTAGATCTAAAACTAGGATTTAAAGTATTTTTCATAGTTATCTTCGCATGCACGAAATTTTAAAAAAGGCCCATATTTATTCAACTCTGTTGGTTTTCATTTGAGGTACTGGATAGAAAGATTCGGCTTCAAAAAATAATACTTTACATAAGCCCTGGTCTAGATATGTCTATATTCCCTACCTTAAGAGTTCTAGGAAAAGGAAACCCTGGAAGGGATTGAGAATACTCTTGGATCCTTTGTCAAGATCTCTAAAGTGACAAAGATGTGTAGATACACATACTATGCAAGGAAATGTGTATACTTGAATGTTGCAGGGGCGCTTCCAGAGTCAATTAACATTAGCTTTCAAGATACATAGTGGATCCAGACTCTAGATTATGAGCATATTCCCTTTTGTTATCGAAAATGTTAGGATATTTAGACACTTAGGAGTTAGCTAAGTTCAACTTGGTCTAATATGTATTTTGGTTAAAGTGTGTTTCTTTAGTATCTATTTGTATTTATGTAATCCAACGGTCACAATATGTTCTAAGCATAGAGTGATCCAATGGCTCATATTCTCCTCGATCTTAACAACTATATTGATATGTGGCTTGACACTCGATTGGTCCATGATCTCTATTTAAAGAGCATGGAGGGTCATTTGTCTATGATCGATTGTGAGAAACTCTCTTGTAAAATATTTCACTTTTGCATTAATATATTGCCTCAAGTGGCCACATTGGCTAGGGCTGTGGATTGTTTCCCTCTTCGAGGGTTTTAACCACGTAAAAATATCGGTGTATTGATATTTGATCTAGTTGTGTGAGTGGTTACTAAATGTGTTCGTCCTATGTGGGAACACGACCACCTCTTTAGAGATTATCCACAGAATGCAGATAAGGGCAAGGAATCCACAGACCAAGAAGACTTCACAAAGGTCCCCAACAAGTGGAAATCATGTAGAAAGAACACTAATCCAACCCCTTTAGTCGTTGCTACAAATAAAAATAGCTTCCAAGTCCTTTTGGAAACAAAGGGGAGTAAGCCACATTCACAGAGGCATTATAGGGTAATAGGGATGAGAACAACCTAGTGAATCCTAATGAAGAGGACCAAAAATGCCAAAAAACAAATGCAGAAGATTCAAGCCCAAGTAATAAAGCAATCATTATTGAGGTTCAAAACATGGACAAAGAGGAGGAGAACTACCAAGACTCGGAGGAGGAGGGATTACAACAAAGTATGGAGATAGAACCACTGGAAATTTACATTATGACTCTGATCTCTAAGCACAGAGAACAGTATATTTCTAGCCACCAGGTATTATAGTTACAAAAATTGTAGATAGATCTAATAAAAAGCAAACTGAAATCGATCTGAAACACATCCCTAAAGTCCCAAAAGAAAGTAACCTTAGAGGAAAAAAAGTGAGATCGCAAAAAAATAAACAAAAGTTAGAGGAAGCAGGAGCCCTTCTTGTAGACTTCGGGTAAGTCATTGGACCACCAGAGAAGTATTTTTCTTCCCAACCCAAGATTTAAACTGAAGGCTTTTTCATGGAATATAAGCGGCCTCAATGCTCCCAACAAGCAATGACTACTAAGTAAACAAATAGCTCAGGAAACTCCATTGTTACCATGCTTGCCATAGCTAAGAAATGTTGGAGGAGCTGTGAAGTTTTAGTAATGGTCGCAAATGGCTTTGTAGGTGGACTGACCTTACTTTGGAACCTAGTGCAAATTTTTATTGAAGCCATAAGGGAAACATAGAACTTTTTCTCATCTAGATACAATATTCTTGGCTCTCAAGACCAAGGATTTATAACCATTGCTTATGGCCCGTCCAACCCTTTGTTCAAAATTCCTTTCTTATAATCCTTAAAAACCTTAGGAGATTGCATCCAAGGGAAGTAGTGGATTCTCGGCGGGGACTTTCAACATGATCACATTCATACAGGGAAAAAGGGGGGTCAAAGAAAACTAGACACATAAATAACAACTTCCAAGAAAACCGTTGAGACGCTACAATTCGTTGACATCCACACAAGCAACGAATGCCAGACTTGGAATAATGGAAGAGGAGAAACCCATCAAATTGCAGTGAGACTGGACCACTTCCTAGTGTCTAAATATCTTCTCTAAAGGATAACATCCATTTCGGTAGAAACCCTCCCTTTATTGGGCTCTAACCATTGGCCAATAAGATTGTCATGGGATAACTTCTCTACCCTAAGACCAAAGCATTTCAAATTGGAAAAGTTTTGGTTGGAACATCTAGAAGTAAATGCGTTTCTATTTAAAGGCCTAGTGGATGCAAGAAGGCACCAATAAGGGATCTAAAATGTACCAACTCCAACATAAGCTAAAAATAGGTTAAACAAAGCATTAAATTGTGGAATAAAGAGGTCTTCAAAAACATTTTCCAATCTCAAAATCAGTTGGAAAAGGATATGGAAAAACAACAAGCAAGCATCATTATAGAAGGAATATCTAAGGTACATGCAACACAAGAGGACAACCTCCAAAAGAAAATTGACACTTGAGCAAAGAAGGAATATATCTTATGGAGGAAGAAATCCAAAGGCCCAGATGGCTTCGCTTCAGATTTCTTTCAATCTTGTTGGTTGATAGTAGGGGAAGAGGCTTGGAAAATGGTGGAGGACATTCTTCAAGACTTTAAATCCATCTTCATCATTGTGATCCCTAGAGATCAGAATCCAAATTTGGTGGATAAGTTCAAGCTTATTTTGCTTTGTAATGTCATTTATAAGATCATCGCTAAAATTATAACTAATAGCCTGAAACCTATCTTGCAAGAGCAAGATGGTTATGTTGAAGGAAGGTCTATTTTAGATGGTGTCACTACTTCCCATGAAGCCATACATTCCTTGAAAACTAATAAGTCTGATGTCATTCTTATAAATCTAGACATGTCCAAGGTGTATGATAGGTTAAGCTAGAACTTTCTAGAGCAATTGTTGAGGGCCTTCAACTTTTGTTTGGAGTGAATCTCTTGGGTCATAAATTTAATCTCATCTTCCATCTATTCCATTCTATTCAATGGATATCCCTTAGCTACCTTCAACCCATATCAAAGCATCTGACAAGGGGATCCTTTGTCATCTTTCCTTTTCATCCTAGCAACGAAGGGTTTGGGTAGATGTCTGAAATCAACCCTCTATTTTGGTAATCTCAAAGGGATTAAATTGCATATGAATCTAGACCCTCTTTTCCATCTACAATTTGTGGATGATATCCTACTCATGGGGGTTTCAATTGTCTGTGAAGCTCTCTCTCTCTTAAAGAAGTCCTAGATACCTTTATGCAAGCCTTCAAAGCATTGATAAACCAAAGCAAATCCTAAATCTCCTTCCTTAACACACCCCTCAAAATCCAATGCAATATCACCATAATTCTCAGGTTTCAGAGGGGCACCCTCCCTTCCAAGTATTTGGGGGAACCCCTTTTGGAAAATGTCTTTTGAAACATTTCTTGGTAGGATCTCATATCTAAACTTGAGGATAAATTGAGCAGTTGGACCTTCATATTCTTAACTCTTCCTGGCAAAATTACCCTTGCCAAATATGTAATCCAATCGATGCCTTTATCTTTTTTTAGGTTCTGGTATCCCCCCTAAAAATCATTAAAGTCGTCCAATCTCTTCAAATAGCCTTCTTGTGGGGAGGTCTAAGCAAGGAAAGGAAGTGGGCTCTTGTGGCCCAGGACACTGTTTGTTTACCTAAGTGAGAAGGTGGGTTGCGTATTCAAGACCCCTTGATCATGGGAAAAGCTTTGGCATCCAAGACCTAGTGGATATGGGTAAAGAGTAAGGATGATCTTTGGAGAAAAACTTGGAAAGACAAATATGTGAGCCATGTTCTTGAGGATGAGCTCATTCGTATGGAGGGTTCATGTCCCGAATCATTTATTTGGAACAATGCACATACTAATAAATCCTTGGTCTGGGACAATGCTTTTGGGAGAAAAGAATAGGGACCTTAGCATTGTTCTAGGATGATGCTTGGCAATATGAACCTAATTTACTCACTTGGATATCTCTCCAACAAGCTAGAACCAAACTTCAGGCTTTAGGTTGGGACAAGGTCGATCAATATTGGCAAAGGTCATACTATTATGTTCTAGGCTCATATTGTATATGGAAATGAATTGAAGGATGACCAATTGAGCTAAGAAAGAAGGAAAATAAATCCATGGAAGTTTGTTTGTTTGAAATAAAAATCATCTTCCAATAGGGCCAGGACATTCTACAGTGGGGCTCCCAAGGGAATGGCATTTTTTTAGTCAAGCTTGCATATGACTGGGAAGAAAAACGCATTAGCTTGGAATCATAAGTTATCTGGAAAAAATTCTAGAACTCTAAATTCTAGCCTAAAGTATCCTCCTTTTTATGGTTGATGGCTAGAAAGAAAACCCTGACCTGGGATAGATTGATTAAGAGAGGTTTTGCAAGTTATTTTCTCTATTACATGTATGATGTGTATAGATCCAATGGAAAGAACATAACATCTTTTCAATGGGTGTGCGGAAGCTAATTCTCTTTGGGATAGAGAATCCATTCTCTTCAAACAATCTAATTATAATATAGATAACAATTTTCATACTTTGGAGAAATGGAGACATGTTCCTTATGATAATCAGATCCTCAACAAAGCTTGGAACATATTCTCAGGATTCCTTCTTTGGATAGTTTGGAAAGAATGCAATTGTCGGATCTTCAAACAACAACACTGAAGCATTGAATATGCTTGTATAAACATTCAAGTATTTGAGAATCCATCATCTCTTCTCCTTGTCTAGTGGATTCTAAAAACCCTCAAGGCAATGAAAACCCCATTTTCCAAGAATGGTAGTTTGGGAAAATCCCTCTCTCTTATGTCAGGGGAAATCTCAATGTGAAGGATTCCTCTTTGGAATTTTGGTCTAGACCCCCCAAGGGCTTCATTAAGATCTATTTTTATGGGGCTACCAAGGGAACCCAAGGCAGGTGGGGTCTTCATGGATGACAAAGGTACCATCCTCTTCATCTTTTCCACCCATCTAGGTAATAGCTCCAACAATGTTGTGGAGTTCAATGGTTTAGTAAGGGGTTTGTTGTTAGCACGCTAGTCGGGTTACAACAACCTTATTATGGAGGGGGACTCTACAATGATCATTCAAGATCTCTCCAAAATCCTTTGTGGAAACAATCTAGACAACGTTTAGTTGACGCAAAAATGTGCAACTAGATCCTGCCTACAAAGAATTGCAATGCACCCTATATTTTTATTATTATTATAATATAAATAATAGTTATAGGTGGGACCCCTTCAAGAGAAACTATACTAAGTTGGTTTTCATCTCCTCCTAAAAATTTGTTGTCTGCAACAATAACATGAAAGCATGACATGATTACATCTTGGAATCCTACTTTTGTTACACATGCATGAATGATCCTTAGAACAAATAATTGTGATTTTCCTTATTCTTTCGTTGCGACAAGTATATCATCACCATGTTAAAAGAAAGGAGAAAAGGCCTATATATATGCTAATCTGGATTACAAAAGTTCAAACCTTGTTACTATATGGAGTTTTAAAACATTTAAAAAGGATGGTTAAGTTATTATTGTATGCATATGTATCTTCTTGGAAGTAGGGTTTCATATCAACATGCAATATCATTCATTAAAACCATTGGCACATGAGTATGGATGAAGTCGACATTTGATAAGGGTTATCATATGGCAAGATTATTTGTAATATGTCGGTTGATTGTTTTAAAGGTTCAACACTTGGTTGGCATATCAAATATGGTATAAGTCTAAATTATTGATTAGTTTGCATATGTGGTGGATATTGGAAATTTGACCTGGCACTTCGTGACTTTATTGTTTAACATATGATCACAATTTTTGGTTGTACAGTTGGCAAGATTTGGTGTTTGAAGCGACATTAATTGAATGCAAGTTAATGTATTCTTTACGGAGTTCTACCTCCTGATGTTTACCACCTTTCATGCATATTGGTTTTGTTGAGAACTCTTTGTTGTTGGTAGTTAAGGGTTTTGAGTTTGAAGCTTCGTTTGGTGGTTAGATAACGATCTCAGACCACTCTCTTGTGATTATTTAAGAAACTTGAACAAGTATGGGAATTTTCGACTCTTCTGGCATCAAATGAGTTACTCTTCTCTAATAATTTAGAATGTTGGCTCTGATTTGGTTGCATCGTATGTGTATGTGAAAAGTGTGACTCTGTATTGGTCTTGAGATGAACATAATCGTGAATAATTCGCTCTTAGTTTGCAAAGAATCGATGTTGAGTTCTCATGACGCTTTTCATCGTTAGTAAACGAATAAATCTTGTCCAAATTTTGGTTTTGTTTTCGGTATAAAGTTATAAATGATACACGGCTTGAGTTTACATAGAAAATGTAGAAACTGTATGCAAAACTCATGTGTGAATGTAATTTGCCTCGACATTGATTCCTGCCCATATGGGTCTATATGGTTACAGTTTCATCATTCGTGGGTCATGATTCTTATACTCTGAAATTGGTTTTAAGGGATGTTTAGGGTTTGCACTCGACCCAAAATTGTTGTCTCTATATGTTGTTAATATACAGGTTCAAAGAAGAGTATAGGAGCAAATACTATTATGTATAATTTGAAGGATAACTCAAGCAATATCTGTTGGTTTTGCTCCCTCAAACCCTCTCATTCTTGACCCTTTTATTGTCAACATATTTTGAGCTCTATGTTGTCATGTTTTTAGACAGAGGCAGAGTATGCGTGTTTGTCATTGATGGCAAAGATCACGACCAGTAGCACAACGATGATCGCATGGCAAGATCAGAAGCTAAACTCCATTTAGGGTATCAAAAGCTAAACTCTATTTCGGAGTTTTGGATACCGGGAGTTGGAGGATTCAAGAGTCGAGACTCTTCATCACAGGAGTCCCGAAGTTGCGAAATGCGAAACGTCAAAATCCTGAAACAAGCACATCAAAAAAGACTCCATTTTAGAGTTTCGCAGACCGGGAAATCAAAGGTTTCGGATACTGGGAGTTGGAGGAGTCAAGAGTCGAGACTCTTCATCACAGGAGTCTCGAAGTTGCAAAATGTGAAACGCTGAAATACCAGACAATTGATTTGACTCCATTTCGGAGTTTCGGATACTGGGAGTTGGAAGTGTCAAAACACTTCATCATAGAAATGCTGAAACGCCGAAATACCGGATCGCTGATCTGACTCCATTTCAGAGTTCCGGATACTGGGAGTTGGAGTGTCGAAACACTTCACCACAGGAATGCTGAAATGTCAAAATGCGAAAAACACCTTTTGGTGTAGGTTTCAGATACTGGGAGTTGGAGTGTCGAAACACTTCACCACAGGAATGTCGAAATGTCGAAATGCAAAATTGTGAAAGGCGCTAACAACTAAACTCCATTTTGGAGATCGTGACTTGGAGAGTCGAGATGCCTCGCAACAGGAATTTGTGACATGTGAAATCGCGAAATGCCGAAATGCGAAATGTCGAAATGATCGAAGATAGTCCAGCTAAGCTCCTTTTTCGAAGTTTCAGGGATCGCGACATGGAGCGTCAAGATATCTCATCACAAGAATTTCCGAAATGCCGAAATGTGAAAGGAATTTTGATTAGGCCCATGGTCACAGCCAGTGGGCATATGGAGTAAGCGCGAGACCCATCATTTATAATCCAACGGTGCAGGTTAATCAAGAATATGATCGAAGGGTTATTGTTTCTCTTCATGATTAACTGTTCAGTTATGATTCAGTTAGCAGAACAAAATCATGGTTCTTGGACAATTGGCGATTTAGTTGTTGAGGTGTGTGTGAATAAAAGGAGATATGAGACAACTGTGCAAAGTTGGTTGTTCTGAAAAATGAGTTGAACTGTAGAAAGGTAAAATTACAGTATGTGCAGTGTGAAGAAATCTTAGAGATAAGGAACATAAGATGAACATAGGAGAAAAGGTGAAGAGAGCAGAATGTGCACATATCAAAGAGCATGAGAAGGACAGAGAAAGAACAGTTAGAAAGAGACAACAAGTCAAGCCAAGTATGAACAGAGCAGAAGAATAGTGTAGCAAAGAAGAATTGTAGAACAGTGAAGAAGTGGTGAGAATTGATTTATCTGTGTTGTTGGTTATTCAATCATTTATCTATTTTACAGGGTGGTAGGGAGGTGCTAGGGAGGATTGTTGTCCTCAGAGGTTCAAGTGGGTGCTTGAACACAGGGAGTTGTAGCTTCCATCTGGTTGCAGCCAAAAAAACCAGGGTGGCAGGGTGGTGCAAGGGAGAACAAGTGTTCTCT
>JZKD02S1676344.1:203468-237292 GCA_000966675.3 Picea glauca | reverse complement strand
TAAAACTTGTAATGAGATGTATCAAAACACGCACACTGAACATTTACGATAAGCCCTCCTACCAACTTAACATTGTATAGCAAGGAAATATATTTCATGGGAATAAAAGGGTACTTTTCTACAGGTCAAAAATACTAACTGAATCCAATAAAATGTTGGATGTTTTGAAATCTCGATAGATAACTGGTTTCTCTGCTCCATGAGAAACCAATTATATAAATTGGAACCAACGAAGAGTTATAGCATTTAGATAAGGCACTCGAGGACGGCCTATATAAATGGATATAAGCGTGCAGAGTTAAGTCACATTATGCAAATTTGCTATGTTTAATCAATCAATTAGAATAAAAGAATATGAATCATAATTGAAAGGCAATTGTCTCTGTGATGTGACCTTAAGCTTACGTTTCATTATACATTTTGAATAACAAACAACCCTCAATTTTTTTTTCCATGAAAAATTCCCTCGAATTTATATTGAGTATAGATTCATTTACAAGAGTAGCTACAGTTGTAGCAAAATGTGACCCAAACAAAGATAATAAGCCACTTTCAAAACAGTAAACGGACTCCACAGTCTGAAAAACTCCCCGGGGCCGCCCAAGCCGATGAGAGATGAAGGTGAAAACGTAATCTTTGATGCCATAAACAGAGTGAAATTTCAAAAACAGTGAGCAGACTCCGCAGTCTGAAAAACTCCCAGGGGGCCGCCCAAGCCGATGAGAGATGAAGATGAAAACTGTAATCTTTGATGCCATGAACAGAGTGAAATCTAAGAATCCCCCAACCGAGAATCTTTGTCAACACTCTGAATATAATGATCAGCAGTACTGGAGGCGCCTCCCATCTCCTACGCAGAGGATGTAGGAATTGGATGACTCACAGGCCGCCCTTAAACGAATAAGGGTGAAGGTGAACAGAAGTCTAAAAGACCAAATCAGAGAATAAACATAGTATCTCCCAGCCGAGAAGCTATGGCATCACTCTGATGAATGGAACAACAGTGTCGGAGGCGCCTTTAGTCTCCTTCAAAGAGGTTGTAGGTAGTAATTTGACTCTCGTTTCCATAATCACTGTGGAAGATGGAGAGCCTACCAGCCACCGCACTCAGTGCCCTTTTTGACAGAGCATCAGCCACCGAATTATGAATCCTAGAAATATGACTGAACTGGATGTCGGAGAAGTTGGAGGCCAGTTTCCTCGTATCTTGCTTCCAACCTTCCAGATGAACATAATTGAGCTTACTAACTTGATTAATCCAGTCAATGATTAATTTGGAATCACCCAAAACGTGAAGGTGATTTAAGGACCAAAAACTTGCCAGTGAAAGAGATACCCACAGACCCAGGAGCTCAGCCTTGTTATTTGTTCCAGCTCCGCAATTAAGAAACCAGTTAGTCGTCCTTGACTGGTGGGCTCTGAAGGAACCCCCTGCCCCGCAACAGAGCCCGCTAGAGAGAGCAGCTCCATCAAAACGAACCAGAACAGTGCCATCCGTCCAGTGAATGTTGCAGACTGAGTTTGGAAACACTTTTTGTGAGTTTGGTTGCCAACTAAAATTGGTGAGAATTTTGTGAAGAACCGACTGACAAGAAGGAGGCCTCCCCTAAAAAATCGCCCGATTTCTCTCGACCCAGATCCACCAGCAAACTAAAGCTTCCAGGGAGATAGGAGCCGATTTGTTTTTATACCAAGCAGCAAAACAGTCAAAGACGGTAGCGCCCTTCCAGGCCAAAGTAAGTGACAGGATCTGAAGCAAGCGCTTCCAAACATTCAAGGTAAAAACACAGTGAATCAGGAGGTGATCTAAATCTTCAACCCTCAATTATTATCTTTTGACAAGAAATATTCATTACTTGTACATTTGACTTTGCCATGCAATCCTTGTTAACTTACTTTTTTACATCAACCTCATAACTTACACCTCAACTCAAGTACAACCAACTTACTTTTTTACATCAACCTCGTAACTTACACCTCATTATTTTATGTTTGTCGTAAAAAATTTTGGTATTAGATATTTCATGAATTAATAATAATAATATTTTTTTTATAAATTTAATAGGTAATTTCTTTATAAATTTAATAGGTTTTGTATTATTAGTAAAATTATAAATTTAAATAAAATTGTTTTAATTAATTTTATGGTTCATTATTTTATGTTTGTTGTAAAATTTTTAGTATTAGATATTTCATGAATTAATAATAATAATAATAATAATATTTTTATAAATTTAACAAGTTTTGTATTATTAGTGAAATTATAAATTTAGATAAAAAAAATTTAATTAAAAAATGTAAAAATAAAAAAATTCGAATCACGATTACCTAACTCTGCAGACAACAGGTCCATTCCTAGGAGCAGGAGAATTATTATCATGAACATGACAACCATTGATGTTACTACCATTTTCTTTCAAACAATTCTGCATCTTGTATGCTGCTATCCCATTATTTAAAGTATACATTAAGGAAGCATTCACCATATCCTTCCTATTTTGTAGAGGTTCCAATGTCTCAACAACATCACTCATTAGAGGCCTTGCCTTTGGATTTTGGTTAAGGCAGTGATAGGCCAAGCTACAAGATTTTTGGGCACCTTTCATGGAATATTGTCCTTCTAGCTTAGGATCAATAATCTGCAGCAACTTTCGCTTATCATTTAGAAGTGGACGAGCCCAATCTACCAAGTTGTCTTCTCTGTTTGGTCTAGTCTTATCCACAAACCGTCTTCCAGTAAGCAGCTCAAGGAGCACAACACCAAAGTTGTAGACATCACTTCTAGCTGTCAAGTGCCCTGTGATGAAAATTACCAAAGGGCATACACTGATAACATCAACAAGGCATTTCAAACATTGGGTCCAATGTAAGATGCTGAACCAACTAAAAACATGTAGTTGTTTTCAAGAATGGAGTTTTCAAAATCAAGTACAAACGGGCAGATCAACAAAGATGATCCATTGCAAATCCTTGACTGGTTTAAAACAGTAAACAGTCCAAAACTTACCAGTCATAACATATTCAGGAGCTGCGTAACCATATGTACCCATGACCCGGGTCGAAACATGAGTTTCATCTCCCCGAGGTCCATCTTTTGCAAGTCCAAAATCAAATAGCTTAGTTGCAGAGTCCTACATAATACAAACAGAATGAGCAGGGGATTTAATTCCAGCGTGAATAGAAGCAATTTTTAAAACTTGTAATGAGATGTATCAAAACACGCACACTGAACATTTACGATAAGCCCTCCTACCAACTTAACATTGTATAGCAAGGAAACATATTTCATGGGAATAAAAGGGTACTCTGCTACAGGTCAAAAATACTAACTGAATCCAATAAAATGTTGGATGTTTTGAAATCTCGATAGATAACTGGTTTCTCTGCTCCCGGAGCCAACGAAGAGTTATAGCATTTAGATAAGGCACCTGCGGACGACCTATATAAATGGATATAAGCATGCAGATTTAAGTCGCATTATGCAAATTTGCTATGTTTAATCAATCAATTAGAATAAAAGAATATGAATCATAATTGAAAGGCAACTCTGTGATGTCACCTTAAACTTACGTTTCATTATACATTTTGAATAACAAACAACCCTCAATTATTATCTTTTGACAAAAAATATTCATTACTTATACATCTAATTATATTAAGTTTCATTGTTCAACATGTATTTCCCAACATGAACTCTATTGCCCTGCAACCCTTGTTAACTTACTTTTTTACATCAACCTCATAACTTACACCTCAAATCAAAATCAAGTACAAACAACTTACTTTTTTACATCAACCTCGTAACTTACACCTCAAGTACAGCCCTATGGTTACTTTATGTGTATCTCTGTTCCGATCTGTATCTAACTTAACCCTAGTTTTACACACCTCGAAGGGATAGATGGACTTTTCCAAAAACATACCTCGGAATCTCAATACGTCGTGCTCACACCGCGACAACTTAACTTTTTTGCCAGTGTAACCCATCAGCAAATATCTCAGGCCGAACATCCCCTATGCTGGGAGCCTCGAGATGCACTTATTTGATAGCGCTAAATTCACAAGTGGAGTGCTGTCGCTAAATTGCGACAACTCTCTATACAAGATTAGACACCGATATCTTGCCAGATTGTTAAATTTTGGAATGACACCAAGTCTTTGATACCAACGAATTCAAGTGGCCATGGCTGTGGCGAAGCAACCAGAGTTACTGCCAACGGAGTCGCTAATTCTGGACAACAACCTCTCTCTTATCCCACGGCTCAAAATCCTCCTCTCCTTCACACGCTCAGACATTTTCCTCAAGCCTATCGACGAATGGCAGCTGAGGCTTTCGCTCACAAATCTCCTCAGGGATTCCCTCGCCATCGCAGTCTCCGACGGGGACATTGCCGTTGAGAAGTTCAAGGACTTGAAGAAGAGGAAGAGAGTCGAACCCGTGGCCTCCGGGGTAGTCTATTTGTGGGATTTATCGAAAGTAGAGAGAGGAACGAGGGAGGAGACTAGGAGTTTGAATGAGAGGTTCGAAGAATGGAAGAATTACGTGGTCGGGAAATTGGACGGCGTGGAATTGAATGTTGAGGGTTTGAAGCTGCGGATCGCTGCGGAGGTCCCTGCGGAGGATGACTTTCAGAAGATGAAAATGAGTTGGGAGGAGTTTCATGCAGCGAGAAGTCGAGGTAGGAGTTCTCAGAAACCCTAAAGTGGATTTAATTTCTGTGTTTGAGGTTTTTATTCGAAATGTTAAAAGCTTGAACAGAAGTATGCAGAAGATATTTTTGTTTTTTAGGTAAAGGTAATTTTTTTTGGTTGTTTAATCTGTGGGGAATTATGAACCTGGTATCATGGTAAAGCTCACTTTAACTTGGGCCGTCAAACTCTGCCAACTAATTTACACGACGAGGGCTCTATAATCATGGTAAAGCTCAGTTTAACTTGGGCTGTCAAACTCTGCCAACTAATTTACACGACGAGGGCTCTATACCCGTCCGGGTTTGAACCGCATGATCATGGCTCGATGCCTGTAGAGGTTTGAACCTGGGTCATTGTTGTGTCAACGCCCCATCTTAACCACTAGACCACAGTCCGACGAACTAGTGAAAAATAATTATTTGAAATCCTAAAAAGATGTTTATTTAAACTCAGAAGAATGGAGAAGATGTAGCTGATACCCTGAAGAAATATCTTTTTAAAGTCAGAATTATGCAGAAGATGCATTTGAAGCCCTGAAGACATCTTTATTTAAAGTCAGAAATGTGCATAAGATGCATTTGAAACCATAGAAATATCTTTATTCAAAGTCAGAAGTATGCATAAGATGCATTTGTCATATCCCCTCCCCTTTGATCCCCATCGTAGGAGGGACGTAATGGCTGAGGGGGCTCCCCATAGGCCATAGTCCCCAACCAAAGGGGAGCCGTGGGCCTTAAATAGGCACAAGGAGGGCAGCCGTGGGTTTAAAGGTATCCACTAGGCAGAAGAAAAGGGGTAAAAACCCCATCGTAAGGGATATGACACCAATGGAGGGTAAAAGACCCTAACTTGGAAGATAAGCCACCCCAAAAGAGGGATCAAACAAAAAGAGAAAACTATATAAACAAGGGAGCTTCATTTGAAAACACATAAGGAATTTGGTTTGGTATCTCTGGTCTTTTGGGAGGCGCTGCCTCAGTCTTCTTGGAGGGTTGTTTAACCTCTTCTTCTGTTGAGTTTTGGTGGGTAATCCTCATCCTAGCCAACCTCCATTCATTATCTGCTACAACAAATCAATTATTGAAGGTTTAGTAGTACATTGAAGGATCTGTGGTTCTACCAGAGGGCTGAGTCTTTTCCAAAAGGGGTTGAGCTGCTGTTTAGCTTGTGGGAGGTTGGCAGAGGAGCCGTGGAGTAGGCCGCAACTGGCAAAGAGGGGTGCCGCCATCTGTTCCAGGTCTGTCCCAACCGCTAGAGGAGGGGCCGAACCTAGACCTGTTTGCTGGGAGCAGGCTGAGGCAGGGTTGGAGTAGTCCGAGCAGCATCGCCAAGCTTAGTGCAGTCCAAGGGTCCATCGGAGCTGCCAGGAAGGACCAGAACGTTGCTGGGAGACTTATAAGGCCAAGTTTCTGTTCTGCTGTAAACTCTAGGGTTAATTCCACTAAATTTCTGTTGTAAGACTATAACCATCAGTTGGTTATTGGACTCTGTGTTGAAACTTGAGACAGCAGGCCTTAGGGGGATTACTGCTGGGTTTGGATACTGTTCATTACTGGTTTGGATACTGTTTATTGCCGGTTTGAATACTGTTCACTGCTGGTTTTGGATACTTTTATTGCTGGTTTAAAGACCACTGGAGATTGGATATTACATGGTATCTTTTCTACTGATATTGCCGTGCAACAATTGAAAAGTGATGCTGGTATTATTCATGAACTGGTTAGGTATTATTACTCTATGTCTATGGTAAAAATACTGTGTGGGAAATTGCACAAATTAACTTGTTTGCTAGCTGGCTTAATCCCTTAGAAACCCTAGGGTTATTACAGTGGTATCAAAGCTCTGATCTTGCCAGCCTGTGGCTGATTGGATGAGGAGAAGACGAGGGCATGGGGGACAACCCTCAGCTGAAATATCAGAAGAAGAAGAAAGTGGGAACATGGAGGACGATAACGAAGAAAGAAATGAAAGAGACGATGACAGCGTGCTGCACATCCTAAATGATTTGGCTAAGGGGCAATACGAAATGAAGGAGACTTTTTCCAGAGGACAGAAAGAGTTAATTGATACCCTCACAGAACTGTTGAGCCCACTGGGTAACAGCCAGGGCCTTAACACCAATGGGGGCAATGGACAGACCAGATTTCATGCCGAAGGGAGCAACAATGGGGCGCCAGATTGTTAGAATTAGGTAAAGAAGACAAGAATCTACTTTTTCAAAATTTCTGTGTAGCCAAAATCAGCATGGACACATAGATCTCAACTTCAAAAATTCTGAGTATGCTAGATAGTTAGATCTGGACTAAGAAATCAGATCAGAATATGAACAGCAAGTAGGTTTAAACCTTAAACAATTTCTGAGTGTGCACAACACTCAGCTCTGAACTAGAAATTTAATTCTGATCATAAACAGTGGTTAGATCCAAACATAAAGAATTTCTGAGTGAATAAAGTACTCAGATCTGAACCAGAACAAGTGCAGGAGAAAGATCTATACCATGAGGCAATTCTAAAACTGTAGAAGAGTTTCTATAATCAGATTTAAACAATAGGTATAAACTGAACATGCACAGTAGATAGATCTAGGCTAAATAACATTTCTGAGCATGAGCAATTTATAGATCTGAACTAGACAGTGATATTAAATGCATGTTGATCAGAGATCTAATGTAAGCAAGGCAAAGAAAACTGAAATCATTTACTTACCTCTAGATAATCTTACCTCTTGATGAAGAAAAAGAGCATAGCACACCTGTAATCCTAGTAGAAGAAATCGCCGATTAATCGGCAAAAATCGGGGAAATCGCGAGTTTTTCAGCTTGCCGATTTTTTAGGTTTTGAAAAAATCGCGTTTTTTTGAAAAACTCGGGAAAAACTCGGCAAAACTCGGAAAAAATCGGTAAAACTCGCCACAGATTAGAAAAAATCGGTAAATTGGAAAAAAAAATTGTATTGGTTTCAGACTTTCAGTAATGACTTTGATGTATCGGTTCTTTCTCCATATTTATGTGCCTATCTATTTATATGATGTTGTTGTTGCTTTATATATTGAAAAATGTTTAAAATTTTGAAAAAAAATGAATAAATTATGTATTTTTAATGTTTGCCGAGTTTTTCCGATTTTTTTCGATTTTTTCGCCGATTTTGCCGAGCCGATGTTTTCAAGACCCTTGCCGAGTTTTTGCCGTTGCCGAGTTTTTCCACTAGGCCTGTAATGAAGGTCCAGCCACCACTTCTAAGATGCCGTGGCCTTCCAGATCCCAGATCTGTTCTAAGTAAGGGGACGGCAGGCTTCTAGGAAGGTATTGCTGGTAGTAAAAGAGGGTCGTCTGGTAACAGACAAGGAGGGCAGCAACAACATCACTTTCAGCAGAGGATTAGGCACCCTCAACACTCACACAGCAGCAAACAAATCAAGCAAGGACCTGGCAGCAAAATGAAGAGAAAGATCTGTCACAAAAGGGAGGCCGAGCTGCTATCACTAGGAGGCTGAGCACTGTCACAAGGAGGCCGCACACTGTCACAAAGGAGGCCTCACACTGTCACAATGAGACCGCAGACCAAATAGAGCAATCCGCCACTTCTTTTAGGAGGAAGGAATGAGTGAGTCTAAGTAAAGGGGGAGGGGTTCCTATTTATACCTTTAGGCAAGGGTTAGGGTAAAAGAAATATAATTAAAATAATATATTTAATTAATATAAATATTAATTAAATATATTATAATTAACATTAATTAAATATTCCTTATATTAACCCCAAAAAACAAAATACAAACCCCCAAACAAACTCAAGCTCAAAAACCAAGGGTGGTGGGTTTAGGAGAGGTTTACACATGTCCATAGACTTCTAAAGGTGACCAATCAACTTTATCATCACTGCATATGGGATACATCCCTCATGTGGTCATGCCCGCCTTCAAAGAGGGTCACACACCAACAACTACCTGATCAAGGACCAGTTTGCCCCAATACATATCTGGGGTCTTATCCACCAAGGTACAAAACCAAGGATCAACCCAAGCCTTAGATATGGGTACCCTGGAACACGTCCAAGGGCCCTAGACATATCTAGGGACTTAACTGCTTGGTCCCAGACCAAGAACCCCAGTCATATACCAGGGGCCCTCTCAAGGGTCTTTACTGCTTGGTCCCAAACCAAGAACCCCATTCATATACTGAGGGCCCTCTTAAGGGTCTTTATTGCTTGGTCCTAGACTAAGAACCCCAGTTATATACTAGGGGCCCTCTCAAGGGTCTTTACTGCTTGGTCCTAGACCATGAACCCCAGTTATCTACTAAGGGCCCTTACAAGGGTCTTTTTCCATGGCTCTGACTGTTTGGTCCCAGACCAAGAACCCCAGGAATGTACTGGGGGCCCTAGTCCACAACTAGGGTCTTAGGCCATCCTCTAGGGAGAATGGCTCTTGCAGCTGCATTAAATTCAACACTCCCTCTCAACAAGAGAGGCATTCTCAACAACACCAAGCTTGTCACGAAAGTACACAAACTTTGTTAAGGACAGTGGCTTGGTCAAAATATCTGCTGTCTGTTCTGCGTCGGAACATACTGAATACTAAGAATGTTCTTATGCACCATGTCTCAGACATAGTGATATCTCATCTCAATGTGTTTTGACCTGTCGTGAAACATTGGATTCTTGGAGAGCTTTAATACAACTCTGGTTGTCACAGTGAATGACTGGGTTCTAGCTCTGCACTGAACAAGTCTGAAAGTAGCTTCCTAAGCCACACTGCTTCTCTGCTAGCAGCACTTGCAACAATGTATTCTGCTTCTGCAGTGCTCTGGGCTATGGAGCCCAGTTTCCTGCTGGACCAGGAAATCATCGTTGAACCCAAACTGAAACAATATCCGGAAGTGCTCTTCCGATCCACTATACTGCCCATCCAATCTGAATCTGTAATTCATGAAGCATTACACTTCCACTGGAAGTGTATCTGAGATCAAAAGCTATAGTTCCCCGAACATATCTCAGAATATGCTTAACACCAATCATATACACATGAATCGGCGGAGGGCATTTTCCGCATAACAAATGTTCGGTCTAGTATGTACGAGGTACATCAATGACCCATGACCCAATGATCTGTCGATATAAAGCGGGGTCTTCTGGTTCTGAACCAATAACCTAATCTTGTAGTTTCTTTAGGTTAGAGATCATTTATGTGGTCATGGACTTTCAGTTCATTATGTCAAAACAGAGGAGCACATCAACTGCATATTTGCTCTTGTGAGAGAAACATCTCACCCAGTTTCTCCCACACCTCTAAGCTCAGAAAGTAATGTAAAAGACCCAAGTATTTCATTTCAACTTCTGCTGAAGAGCTCCCTCTTAGTCTGAGCTATCAAAAAAAAAAAAAAATCCTTTCCTGTAACGAACAAATCATCCTAAGATAACATGATGGTTTTGGACAATCTCTATATAAAGATAAAACTATTGGTGAACTTAAGACTAGAGAGACTGTCAATAATTTCATACCAAGCTCTCGAAGCTTGTTATAAAGATAAAACTATTGGTGAACTTAAGACTAGAGAGACTGCCAATAATTTCATACCAAGCTCTCGAAGCTTGTTATAATCCAAGGGATTCTTTCCCATGGATAACCTTTTGCTTAACTTCACTGTTAAGAGAAATCTTAACATCTATCAGATGAAGTTTCCAAATCAACAACTGCGACAAAAGATCTTGATGGAAGTAAGGATCTTGTCATAGATAATCCCTTCTTTCTGAGAGAAATCACGAGTCACAAATTTAACCTCAATACAACCATCTGTTTTAGGCTTTATCTTATAAGGCCATTGGAGGTTACCACTGATTTGTCACGAGGTCTTTGAAACACTGCCCATACATCATTCTTTAGAATTGATTCATATTCTTCTATCATAGCATCTTCCCATACTTCAAATGTGGAAGGTTCTGAATCAATCACAAGATTCAATCTAGCTATAAGGTCGGAGTACTTATCTGGTTTCTTGCTTTCTTTGAAAGTGCCCTTAGGTGCTGAAAGCATTTATGCTTCCTTTAGTATTTCCCAACACCAGGCTGGTTTCCTTTTAATAGAAAATTTCTTTAAAAGAAACCGATAGTATCCCTTGACTCTACTAAGTTTCCGATAGTATCCCTTGACTCTACTAAGTTTCCATCTCTGTTGTAGGTCATGGACTAACTCATATGCAGGGACTGTTCCCTCCGAGTCTCATAAAATATCTGCCTCCCTCTGAACCTATAAGATCCTTTGACTCTGTTCAGGTGTCATATCTCTTCAAGATGTTCTTGGTGCTAATACCAAGTTTAATATGAAAAGTTGAGTCAGACTTCTTGAGCTCCTATGCCAAGGATAATGGCTCAATTACAATTTAAGGACTCTCGAAAAGAGATATCTGTGGGGTTCCCAAAACGAGGAAAAATACCCCAACTATCAAGATAAAATTGATGGACTCCTTAACCAAGAAAATAACCCAAGGTTGCATGTTGTCTTTCATATCAGAGAAAATAAACCAACATACTGCTGGGTTTCTAAACCAGGGAGAAAGATCTAGCTTACATCAATTTAAAAAAAAGTATGTGCTGAGATCACAGCTTCCTTGGTCATATAACCAAAATATAAATGAGATTCTGACAGTATTCCTTTAAGACACTGGTCCAGGAAGGTAAACATAGCTCTTTTTGTTGTCTTTAGTAGTCGCAAATTCAGTGATTGAATGCAAATGATGCATACCTGGGCTTACCTTGAACTTGCTTTGGGCTGAAGACACGCATGTACTTTGCAGCCTGCTATCAATTGTAGCTACCCGAGACCTCACCTGTGTATGCAAGTGTTTGACATGAATCTGTTAGTTCAAGTAATTTCATATCAACAAGAGATCATCCCACTGTCCTGTTGTAATACTTGATTGTTATCTAAGCTTGACTTGATGAAGTTATTCTTTAGAACACGCAAGAGAATCGTGGCAAGAAATCCAGTCAGAAGAGAGATTGTTACACAAGTATTTATAAAGGAGAACCAAGTATTTATAAAGAAGTATTTATGTGTTTTCAAATGAACCTCCCTTGTTTATATAGTTTTCTCTTTTTGCTTGATCCCTCTTTTGGGGTGGTTTATCTCCCAAGTTAGGGTCTTTTACCCTCCATTGGTGGCATATCCCTTACGTTGGGGTTTTTACCCCTTTTCTTCTACCCAGTGGATACCTTTAAACCCACCGCTGCCCTCCTTGTGCCTATTTCAGGCCCACGGATCCCCTTTGGTTGGGGACTATGGAGACTATGGCTTACTGGGAGCCCCCTAAGCCATTATGTCCCTCCTACGATGGGGATCAAAGGGGAGGGGATATGATAGTCCTCCCTCCTCGAGATTGCTTGTCCAACATAGAATCCTCAAAAAATAAGCCAGGTTGGTGAACATAAGTAAATAATCTGAACTGTAACTGAAAATCTGATTATGAATCTGCCTAACAATTGAGGACTAGAGACTCCGTGAATATTTAGGCATCAAACCATATTATTTTACAGCAAAGCATATTAGATCTAAAATAAAAGACTTGAAAATACTAATGTCGGTCTGAATATCATCAGCTAATGATGACACCTTGCTTGCCTTGATGATGTACCTTGTATGTGCCAGCTGCTCTTCTTTTGCTCTATGCTCATCTTAGCACCTTAACATCAATATCTTACATCATTGGCTCTTGAATTGCCTCCCATGGATCACTACCATGAAGGAGTCACAACACCTCACCTTCAATGGATCACTACCATGCCCTTAAGACTAAAGGAACTCTGATACCATGTTAAACTATGCAATGAAACATGACACAAGAACATTGGTGGAAAATGTGGTCAGCTGGGAGGGAGTGGGGGGAGATCAAGTTAGGTGGGACAAATGGGACCTCATTGTCATTGTGGTGGACTAGGGGGGAGCTACTAGATCATGCTTATGTGAGAAACTATTGGGAAGATCAGGAGCTGCTAAAATTTTCCAAGAATGTTCTTGAATTTGTGGCCAAAACTACCAAAACAGATTACAAAATTTCTCTACCTATTTGTACTTGTGCCTTTTTTTTATAAAGAGATTCAGCAAGTTGCATTGGATTAGAGTGATCACCATAGGCTGTAAAGATGTTATCCCATACCTTAGAAAGTTGGGTTGTTCTTTTTTTAAGTTAGGGTTTCTGTTTTTTTTTTTTTTTTAATTATATTATTTTCTAATATTTATTTTTATAAATTCAAATTTTATGCAGTATACAGCATGAAATCTGTATCCTGGCCGGATCCTAGAATATCAGGATTAATGGATTCTTCTAATTGAAGAGTTTAACTAGAGTTTTACTGTTCTGGCACCAACCGAGGTGTATTTATGAATTGTCTTTGGGTTTATGTGCTTTGAGATTCCCGCGCTAGTGTCGTGTTCTTCTCTTGCTAATTTTCATGGTTTTCATGCTGATTGAAAAAAATAAAGGCATATTTATTTGCTTTCTCAATTTAAAGTCTGAACAGTGGGCAGATCACAGACACCTAGAATCACCTTTCATTTGATGGGAATGAAAGTTTAGACCATTATATATATTTGTGAACTTAATTTTGATACGAGGTTGTTGGAGGCTTATTTGAATAAACTGTTATGTTGCAAGAGCAGCGATTGGGCATAGCAAGAGCAATTTTGACTGCTGGTTTTCTTAAGTTAGCCTAAATTTTTCTTAAATACAAACCTGGGGGTGGGGCACATAAAAAGACATATTTTTATCTGTTCCCATGTTTTGTTTTTTAACTATGTTTTTAGAGTGGGTTTCTCTTGAGAAGGATGTAATAACACATCTTTCATTTCGTCCAATTCGGGCCGTGTTCTTATCTGGCAGGGTATGGTATGAGGAATATGGTGCAACGCCCAGATACTCTTATCTTGGAAGGCATTCCATCACGGTGGTTTGCAGAGCCAAGGGTGTCTTCAAAAGTTTCTATTCTGGTTACACACACCATTTTCTCGAAATTTGGCAAGATCAGGTTACCTAACTCCACACCTTTTGTTTCCTCTGTACTCTCTCTTAAATATGGATCTTGTAATTGTTTTAGTTGGGATGTTAAATGTTGGGCGTGCTTGCAGAGGATAATAACATGGCATATCTGAAATGTAAAATCTGCCTGTTGCCAACTGTTTGGTTGTTTCCTTTTTAATGTTGCAATAAACAAAATGTTTCATTATCTGTAATGCATTCTGCTTGTGTGTTTTCTTTTGAATGCACGAGTAATGCCAATAGCAGTATTTGAAATGAAAGGTGTTAGTAAATTCATAGTTGTAAAATATACTCCTTTACAATTGCTATCTATTTAATAACATTTTTGGCCCAGAACACTGATACCTTATTAGTCAGATCTTTTGTAACCAGAACAACTTGTTATAGGAGGCTTAGGGTCATGACGCGTAACTTTCATAACAACTTCTTTTGGTTGGCAGTGTTAACTTTCTAATCTTGACACCTAGGTAAGTTGTTTACTAGTGATTTTCTTGCTGTAAATCAAATTAGCAGCTCACAAAAGAAATACACTTGCTGAAATAATTAACTGAAATAAATAGTGGAAGCAATACTGGAAACCAAATCTCATACACAATACACAAAGATATTCTGCCCTTCAAATCAGCTTATCATTAGAATAATATCAAAAGCTTACAAGGGCTCCTTTACCGGGAAAATGGTCCACAGAGAAATACAGAAAATTATAGACAGCACCTGCAAACCCTAGCAACTCCTCCGTGGCTGTACGATCCCGTACATTCACCTTTCCAGATCTGTACACGCCTGTCCTCACTGTAGCCTGTGTATGTGCGTGCTTTCCTGCAGTGTAGCCCGCATACATGCACACCCTGACTGACCCGTGAAGTGCGTATAGCTCCGCTCAGCTGCTGTGGCTCCGATCTGCTGGATCTTCTTGCAACTGCCCCTGTTTTCTCTTCTCCCTGACCTGTACTGATCTCTAGATGAAAGTCCCTCTCCACCTATCCGAGATCTCCTTGAGAAAAAGTCCTTCTGTGCACTCTCTCTATGATATGATCATAGAAGTGTCTTTCTCCTTCACCCTAGTCTTGCTTTTATAATCTTGAGTTATGACCTAACCCTAATCTCCAAAGTGATTGACGGCTGAGATTAAATCTCACCTCACTTGATCAGTGACTAAGATTTAATTCACTAATGCTAATAACTTTAACATTTCATTAAATAAAACTCAACTAATTAATAAAAACACTTTACTTTAATAATTCCTTTAATTAAAGTATTAAGGTAGAATGCTTTGGATGACTTTCACATGTCTAGACACATAGACTTGTGTGGAAGTACCTGTCTGACGCTACAAACATCAACAGGCAGGACAACTCATCCTGCTGTTAGAAAAAGAATCAGTATGTATCCATTTAAAATTGCAATTAGCTAGATTCTAATCAACATTACTAAACATAACCAGCTGTAATGGCCACCATTGAACCAAAGATGGTCAGGGTCTGAAGTTACCAACAACTACAAGAAGCAGGAAAATGGCTGTGGTCATGACTGCAATTAGAAGAATTATTGTAATACTATGTGCAAGATCTTCTCTAAACAACAGTGTAATTTTGCAAGCTGCAAGAAAATGTAAATTGGCTTTAAATAACATAAAAGTGGGGCAACAGGGAGCAAAGAATGAGAGTTTGTTACAAGTCTGGTTAGTTGCACTTGTATACACCTGTACTTCTTATGTAGGTGTACAATTACAAACAGGTAAGTAAATTTTGTTAGCAGTTTCCCTACTGTCCATTGACTTTTTGAAAAATCCTTTAGAAGAGTTTATATTTTTGAACATTCATATACCACTTAGAAATGCCTATTCATTCTTATCCATTGTATTTTTTATTCTCTTATACTACAGTATTCGGTGTTTGTATGGTACACTGATGGAATGATAATACATACAAGTGAAACACAGTTGAACAAATCCAAAAAGGTTTGCAGATTGAATCTCTTGCTTATCAATTACAAATTACATTGTTGGACTGGACTTATAAACACTGTTGACAATAACGGGTTTTTCAGCAGGCATCGAAGATGTGTAACATGCTTAAAAAACACACTACTGTTCATTTACAGAAAATGTGATGGTAGAACAGTGTTACAGGCTTAACGAGCAAATGTATACCGACCATTTAAATCTGCGGCCTGGTAATCTGCAGCAAGATAGCCTTTCTGTGCTTTTCATTCTTGTGCATTTTAGGCAGTCTCACAGATTAACAGTGTGCTGCTCAAATGCACTGGAACAGTAATGATAACCAGTAGAAGCAGGAAAAACAAAATCTCTTAGAAAAGCTATCTATGGATACACCCTTCTTGGTCATAGGCATTGGTGTTTAAAATTATACATTATTGTTGAGGATTATCAAAGCCATCCTTTTAAGATCTCCACTAGAGATGCCTACGAAATTACACTAGACTCAAAAATACCATTGAAAAGCAGGTACTACAACTTCAATAAAAGCATTCCTGATTTAATGGTTTTGAACAATTTCCAGACTATCACATAAACTTGTGTTTTTTTGGGTGGAGTCTTCTTTAGAGAAAACTAGATAAATAATTGATCTATGATCCATTTCCTAAGGTTTCATGATTGACAATTTTTTGAATAGACCTATTAGATGTAAGAATGGGGATATAATTGACTACTGCAGAGTTCTCTTTCAGCATTTCTGCATTAGTGATATTCCTTTTGCTCATAGACTGTACACAAATATGTGAAAGTCCTAGTATGCCCACGATTACGTTATTCTTTTGTTGTAAATACTGTTGTTTAGCAATCATGTGTATGTATATCTGCTTCACTTAGAAAACCAGTTCTAGTTTTATTTTCTGGCTATTGTATTGCTATCCAGTTCCCTAGGTGATTTTGGAACATCCAGATTCCACCACAATATCATGATATGTTTGATTTCATTGTGATTTAAATAGAGACCTTGATGTTGTTGGGAGCAATGATTTGGGCAAGGCAGCCCAAGACATTGGGAAGGACATCACATCTGCATTGCACTGCAAGGTTTGGGTTCAATATGAGAGACACGACAGCTTTTACAATGCTGTCAAAGCATTTTGTGGTCGATCAATGCAAAAAGTGAGTGTGATAGGAAAAATTCTTGTATTGATATTCTCTTCATAACATTTTTTTTCCGCAGAAATCAATAATCTTTCTTGTTCAAGATCACAATTGTACTGGGCATTCATTGAAGCAGGAAGGTTCGAGACTGAAGGCAAACTATCGTATTGATTGGGATAAAGAGGGATATTTCATGGAAACAAATGTTAGGAGGAGAGCTTATGAAAAAGAAAGACAACGAGAGACGGAACGCAGACAACTTGCAGGTAGAACTTTTAAAAGTGAAGTCCCAATGCCCATAGCCCAGTTTTCAAAGAATGATGGAGATAGGCTAAATGGTGAAAAGCATGCATGAAGGTAACACTTTGATTTTGCTATCAAAGCTATCTGTATCTTGCTATCAAAGCTATATGTATCTGGTTTTTTTCAAGTCTGGTTCCCCTGAAATTTGTTCCTTTCAGCACTAGCTAAATTGCTTTTTGTGGCCTTCAGGAACAAAGGGTAATGTAGCAATTGCCTCCTAGAACTTGTCTCAGTTTATTGATGAAAATATCAGACGGTCCCGAAAGGCAAAGGGGGTGAAGAAAAGGAAGATTGAAGATCAAATAAAGGGTCAAATGCTGGGAAAAAATCCCATCTAATCTATTTGCCTACAGTTTCTTAGATGGCTTTATTTTTAAAGCAGAAAGAAGAGACGCAAGAGAATGACTCTTCTGGAGAAGAAATGTGAAGACAGGGACTTGAGTAGGTGAATGAAAATGATGTGTTCTTATATCGCCATAGGAATTGATCTTCTATTATTTAGGTTCCAGAAATATATCTGTTTGATATGTTTGCTTCAAAACATAGAAACAAATTGAGCAAGGTGCAACTTGCAATACAAAGAACAAAAGTTTTGAGCTTACATGCATGACACCATGACACCATGGCTAAAGTTATGAAGTTAGTTGACCCATGCTTTTTGAATTTCGAGTGCTCTTCTTTGAAACAAATGCATTCGCAATTACTTCATTTTGCATGTGTGCATGAAAACATATGTTGGCTGCCAGATTGTAGTCCGTTGGACAAACAGAAAAATCATTATAATTCAACCTTATTATATATTGCTTTAATTCTTCGAATTGTTGAAATACGTTAATAATGGTAACTCTGAAATTGGAAGTTTATCAAATATAAAATATTTAAATTTCTTTGGATATTATAATAAATGCCCCTTAGAAAAAGGACGAGTGCTGTTAGGGTTTTGACAATGACCATTTTATTGATTGTTTGTCATGATTCTTTCTGAAGTGTTGAATGTAGTTCCACCACCCACGTTGTTCAATTTGGAAAAACAAGGACAAAACTAGTGAGCAATATACTTTTAACACACTGTTCAACACAATATTCATGTTCTACATGTTGGTGGTGATGATACAACTCGTGTGTAGGTGGCCTATATATGTTGGGAATGTGTTGGTTCACCAATATACATGGCACATACTAGATATAATGCACTTATATACACTAAAGGAACATACAATCTCTCCCAGCCAACCTCCAAGAATAGAGGTAGATATCTAAGAGATGGCACTATGTGGATGTTAAGGAGATAGTCTCGGGGTGTCAACTCTCTTCTCCTGTTTTGTATATTTTCCCTAAATACATTGTATGTGTTTTTTTTTTGGCTATTCTAATTTTATTAAATTAGAAAACCCTCTTCTCCTGTTTTGTATATTTTCCCTAAATACATTGTATGTGTTTTTTGGCTATTCTAATTTTATTAAATTAGAAAATGTTAAATGCTTTGATGATGCAATTTGCATCACCTCAATTTCATTTAGTTTACAAGTTGGCTTATACACAATTTTATCCAATAACATTCTTCTCTTAGGGTAAGTCAAATTGAATTTAATTAATTTTTTTTTAATTGATAATCTACTATGATGATTTCACAATGGCTATCTTAATTTAGTGACAAAAAAGTAAGCATCCTAGGTTAATTTTGTTGGAAATGTTATATTCTTTGCAGCAGAAACTCAGTTAACCCATTGGCTAGTCAAGGATGATCAACTAGGTGATTGATCGACTGGATGGTTAAGTCAAGTGGATGGTTGATATATAGCCCATTGGAGGTCGACTGGATAATTGACAAGGTAACCGACTGAAGATCAACTGGATGGTTGATTCGTTTCCGACTAGATGGTCCACAAGGTAACTGATTGGAGATTGACTGGATGGTCGATTGGTATTCGACTGGTTCGTAGTTGACTACTATTCAACTGGTGGTCGAAACCTATTACAGAATCCTGAGATTCACGAGATCATAGCCGATTATCTTAATGGATCCATAATCGTTTTGGGTGCAATGAATTAGGGTTTTGTATGTTGTAGATGCCTATAAATATGACATTATGTAATACAATCAGAAGGGGGCTTCAAGTGTTGGCTTGCTACTTGGTAGATAGTCATGAATCTGCAATGGTCATGAAGATGTAAGCCAAATGGCCATAGAGTTGTTCTTATGTTAAAGCAAGGGAGTAGAATGATGAATTGTGTCTTAGGTGTGAACCAAAGTTAATCATGTAACTTTTTATTCGGTGAATGAATAAGACAACAAAGGAGCATGAGTCGCTCAAGCATTGCTGATTTTCCTGGTTAAGGTTTTCCAAGGGCAATCTCTGTGTAATGTATGTGATTTCTATTGTTTTCCTTTAGTTTAATTATGTTTCCACTCTTCTCTTTGGTTTAGATTTTTCCCACATTTGGTATCATAGCAAGGTTGAACAAATCTTGGATATGAACATATCTGAATAAGAGTAGGATCTTGGCTTCAAGGAGATGTCTTTATCGCTAAGGGTTCGACTCGTTCTTGGACATGTGCTAAACCCAGGATCAGTCTCATTCTCAGCGTGTGCTTCGAAAGCCTTGAATTTGTTGAAATCTTTTGATTTCTCTTTGAGAAAGGATACTCAAGTCACCCTTGTCTAAGCATATATGAATAAAATGAAGTAATGTTCACCTTGCATGATTTTAGTTCTTGTTAGTCCACAAGGGTAAGTGTGAACAAGTTCCAATGGTTTTGATGTAGAGTGTTCTGTTGTCTTGAATCTTATTCTTGTATGCTTTCCATGTTGGCAGTGCTACAAACAGGGTTTGAAGGTTTAATAATCTTTGACATATTTCTCACAGCTTCCTTTTTATTGAATTTGATCAAATTGTCAAAACCTATATGTCCCATTCTTTTGTGCCGTAGACAACTTTCATCTATTTGGATCATGCAACATTTTTCTTCATATTCTATGTTTAAGATATAAACATTGCTTGGTGTTCTTGGTGCAACAACCATTAATTTTCTCAAGTCTTTTTTTTCTAATTTCACATTTTTGGAAGTCAAATATAAGTATGTGTCCTTGATCATGTGTTTGGCTCACATTGAGGACATCAGGCTTTAAATTTTCAGCGCATAGCACATTTTCTTCTTTAGCTTTATTATTTCCTAAAACTGACTATTCTCTTTCCAAGTATCTTGGCAGAGACATTATCTCCAAATGTAACACTTTTTTTTCTTTTTTCTTTTCAGACTGAGGAATTTGTCTTGATATCTAGTCATATGCTTTGAACATTCACTATCAATATACCATTGACTCCTTTTATCTTTAGCATATAAGGCTATCTTACACTATGTTCCTTTTTCTTCTATTTGTTTTTCTTTCCATGTCTTCTTATGCTTTTCTTCTTGAATTTTTGAAGTTTTTATGGAAAGCTTTGGTAGTAGAGTCACTAGATTTGTTACCATAATTGTTGCATTTGAGGCATTCAACATTGTAATTTTGCAGTGGAGAGTGAATTATAGTTTATGTCTCTTGATTATTATTATTCTTCGTGTTCTTATAACCATATTTTTGAACATTCTTATGATTGTTCTTTCTATAAGCTCTACAACGTAATGCTTTATATCCAAAATTATTGCAAGAGTAACAATAGTCAAGAAAGAGATGTTAATACCTTTTTGAGGGAGTTCTTCTTGTAGTTATATTCCTTCTATATTCATTTTCTTTTAAAGGGAGAGCAGATTTCTGTTGATTAAAATCAATCTTTATTTTTCTTTCTTTCTTTTTGAAAGAGATGTGAAGGGAAATTGCATAACTTTTTGGATTTTTGTCAGTTTCCCGAGATGTAGAGTTAGATCCTTTGTTAGACTTATTTTGATCATAATCTAGTCCTGACTTATTGCTTGATGATCTTTGAATGTTAAAAATATTATCCAAGATTCTTGAATTGTTTTCAAATCTTGATTGGTTGTTTCATTTTTCAAGTTCTCTTTTTAGAAAAACAATTTCAGCCTCTAGCTTTTCACAGTCTAGTTGTTTTTCATTGAGTTGTTTACTTATGAATTCTTTAATTCTTTTGGCTTCTTGGAGTTGAGTCTTCAAGTCAATAATGATTTGCTCCGATTTCTTGGTGGTTATTGAAACTTCATTTTCTCTTGATTTTAATTTTTCTTCATATTCCAATAGTTGTTCTCTTAATGATTGTTTTTCTTTTTATATTTTTTCAGCTCTTCAAGAGCACTAGTAAGTTCTCCTTCAAGGTCTTCTTCTCCTTCAACTTCAGAGTTTTCTTTATTATCATCAACATTATTTTGAGTTTCTATGCCCATAAATAAATGTTTGTCTCGTCATCTTCACTCATGTCAGATGAACTACTATCTTCTTTGGAGTAGAAGTTTTTATTTTCCTTGTTTCCAATTTTTCTCTTTTTATATTCTTTATGACTTTGAGTTTCTTCATCATCACTCTCTTCTTTCTTTGGGTAGGGAAATTTGGAGGCAAAATATCCAACTTTGCCACAATCAAAACATTTGAGGGGTAACTTCCCTTTGTATTTCACATACCCTTTCTTGAGTTTCCTTATAAAGTTAGCCTCTTCTTCATCTGATATGTCTGAGTGATTTTCATTTGGCATATGCTTATGGTTCTTTGTTGCTTTTGATGCTTTGAAAGTTATTTCCCTTTTTAATGACTTTTCTTGCCCGATTCTCATCTCATAGACTATAACAATCCCATTAAGTTCATCCATTGTAAGATTGTCAAGACCTTCTCGATCTTCCAAGGTAGATACCGTGGCATCATATTGCATTGGTAATGATCTCAACACCTTTTGGACAATAATTTTATATTTTAGCTCTTCTCCCAATGCTATCATTGAATTGACTATTTCATCAACTCTTTGAAAATATTCTGCAATGTTTTCTTCCTCTTTCATCTTCAGACTCTCAAACTACCCTCTATATGTTTTGAGTTTTGCTTACTTAAATTTTCCATCCCCTTCATAAATGAATTTAAGTTTTATTTTTGGTAAGTTAGTAAATATATTAGGGCCTTCTTGAAAAAGTTATAAATCGTTTGTCATGCGTGTTAATAGTGCCCAACCGGGAAATCATTGTTGGCACTAGTCCAAAAAGGAGCGACACTTGTCCAAAAAATAACGTTGTTTGCCATGCAAAAACCTACAGTGCCACGCAGGGCGATGGACTATCTATACACTAATCTAAACATGCAAAACTACAGTGCCGCACAGGGCGAGGGGATCTCTGTAAACTGATCTAAACTAGACAAAGCTAGCTGTAAAAAACAAGGACTGGAAAAACTTGGACAAAAGAGCATTAGAAACCTGGACCAAGTTTTGGGCCCACGAAGGCTTGGGTTTTCTTCATCTTTCCTTTGTCGCGTTTTGCAATTACCTGCCGGAGATCCTGGAGAAATGACACCAAGTTGTCCACCTTGCTCCATCGCTCTGCATCCTTCTTCTGCAAATCCCGGAGAGCGGACTTGATGTCCTCCCATCCCTTGGTCAATTCGCGCAGTGAGGCTGTAATCTCTTCCTGGTCCGCACAATAGTTGCAGGTGAAACGAAGTTGGGAGTCGGTCGAGGTGGAGGGAAGTGGTGAGGGAGTGGAGGTGGCTTCAAAGGGGTGGCGATGTGGGGAGATAAGAGGAGGCAGACGACGAGGTGGAGAGGGGGGGGGGCGGGGGAAGTGCATAGCCTAGAGAATTTCCCATGGCATCAAATCATTCCACCTGACAGCCATATGGATTAGAGAGCGACGACAGGTCCTGGGATTCAAGAATTGGCTTTGCGGGAGCAGGAGCAATGATTGGAGCTAAAACAGGGAGAGCATCTTTATGAATTGGCTCTACAGAAGCAGGAGTGATGAAGGGAGTAGGAGTGATGAAGGGAGAAAGAGCTATGAAGGGAGCCAAGACAGGGAGAGCATCAATAACCAGAGGGTGGTCATAATTGGGCCTTTCCTTGCCACTGGAAACGTATCAGGCAACTCCTTGCCTTGATTTACCTCTTAGATGGGGCATGGCGGGGGGAATCACTGTCTTGGGGAAGAAGACATTGAGCCGAATGACCAGAACGCTCCAGAGAAGGAGAGGGGGAGCGCTGGATGACGAAGGAGGGAGAATGCTCTCAAGCTTGGTGGTAGGGGCACCATAAATAGGGAGAGGAGGTGACCGACGAGGTGACTTGCACAACGCCATGGGCGTTCGCACGTTGCGAGTCTTCGAGCGCGTGCGACAGGGTTCCAACTTGAATGCTCTGAAGGGTGGCGATGGCTGTGTTTAAACGTTGAGGCAATGTGCTGGGGGGCGGGTTCCATCGGGCGCCAACTGGCTAACTGTCTGACCAGGTGGCCTTCCCGTGGCTAGTCCACTTGTGTTGCCTAGAAACACCCCATCCAGGGATAAATGTATTTAAGTTTGTCCCAAGTTTATTTTTTTAATTTACAATACATCACTTTTACAAATATGAGATTTTCTAATCCACCTAGAATTGCATTAACAACCCTTGAATTATCATTGCAGAGTTTCTTTATAGCAACATCTGAAGGTGCAGTAGTTGGTGCAATGTAACCATTTACCACATATAGCCAAACATCACATCTAAGAGCCATCAGATAACTTCTCATCCTTATACTCCAAAATGCATAATCATTTCCCTTGAACAATGGTGCTCTGTTGGAGGACATTCCTTCTTGTTGATCCATTGGATTTTTCAGAATCTTCCTTCAAGTGGTTGGACCGTGGTGAAGAAACCTGCTCTGATACCAATTGTTGAAATGTTGTTCAATGTTGAGAGGGGGGGCGGGCTGAATCAATATTGATTCTTTTTTCACAAATTAAATAAATTCTTTATTAATTTATAACAATTTATCAATAAGAATGTAGAAAACTCTGAATTTTAAAAGTAACAATCATAAAAATTATATTTTATTTACAAGTTACAGTTTGTAAGAGATACCAATCTCTCTTCTTTTGAGCACTAACTCAAGGAGACACCAATCCCTTGTTTTTCAAGCACCAACTCCCTGTAGATCAGGCTCCAACCTGTAGAGGACTCCAATCCTCTTGTTTTCAAGCACCAACTTGAGGAAGCACCAAATCCTTGTTTCAGGCTTCAACCTGTAGAGGACTTCAATCATCCCTTCTACCCTCACTTCATGCAAATGTTTTAAGTTCTTCCTTGGACTCTGTCTATGTTTTGATCTTCTAAATTAGACCATAGAGACATATTCCTTCCATATTTTATGGTTTACATAGTCTTTCAACGGGTATAAAATTTGAATCATTGTGTCTTTTAATAATGTATTATTGTGCTTCTTCATTTATTTAATAATATTATTGTTTTAATAACAACTTTCTTCCTTATTATTTATTATTTTTCTTCTTTAATATTTTTTTAAAATTAAGAATCATATTCTCAATTCGCACTGGTAATCCAATCACTTTCCTTGGAGTATTTGCCTTTTAATGGTTATCAGATTAACATCTTCATTGCCATGGCACTAAGTTCTTCACTCCATAGGGCTAATGTTTGTGACCGATGACTTTATTAATATGTAAGGGATTACTACTTACCACTCGTGGTATCCCTTTTAGTGGCGCAGATGATCATAATGGTTTTAGAAACTTGCTATCGGGGTATCCATGTTCAAAAGATGCTACCACGTGCCAACCTTCTCAGTAACCTCTTCTCCCTTTGGTGATGCGTGCTACATCTCCACCGTAGATCTATCTTCCCGATGAACGATTAGATCTGAACCTCCCACGATATTTATTGCACCTCGATTTGACAGTTGGGTTTTAATCAGACATTGAGTGGATGATCATGGATTTCCTAGGCGCTTTAGATAGATCCACCGTTTGGATTTAATCAGTCGTTGAGTGGACAGTCGTCATTAATTTCAAACATGGAATTTTTACTTAGAATCATTTTACGTGGCGGACTCGCAGACTCACGAAATCACATGTCTTTATTTTCATTTCTTATCTTGGCATTTAATTAGATCGATAATTTGAATATAATCAAGTGTTGAGTGAACGACCCTGATTTATCTAGGCACTTTAGACAAATCTATGGTTTGGATTTAATCAACCGTTGAGTGGACAGTTCTCATTCATTTCAAACATGGAATTTTACTTAGAATTATTTTATGTGACGGGTTCACGGACTCTTGAATTCGCAGACTCACATGTCTTCTCTGATGTCATCAAAACGCACACCCAACTTCCACAGCCTCCAAGATGAACCTATACTTAGAAAATTTAAATGATTTTTTTCGATTTCATAAACTATCGGAATCACGGACTCATATCTCTTTTCGGATGTCATCAAAATGCATGCTCAACTTCCGTTACCTCCATAATGGACCATACTGAGAAATTGTTAAGCGATATCAATAAAATATGATACTTAGCCATTTTTTTGTTGCTCAACGGACTTGTGGAAAGAGATTTGAGCTGTTTGATCATGATTTCATTTTTATCCAATGATAAACATTGTTTCTTCGTTCTTTACCATTTGATCATTCTCTTATTTTGATCCAACGATCAACATTGTTCTTCGTTCTTTACCGTCCGATCATGCTCTTATTTTGATCCAACGAACACCATTGTTCTTCATTCTTTACTGTCGATTCCTGCTATTGGTATAGCTGAATATTTGTCTGGATGATAAATCTATATTAACCCTTGTTGACATCAATGACAACATAACACCATATCCAACACTTCCAAGATCCCTACTCCCAACAACTTTTTCAACCTACCACCTGCACACAAAGTAACAAACAAACCTTTCTCCAATCAGATCTAATCTAGCTACTCAAGGATTACTATATCTACCAGTACTTAATAATGAAATAAGAAAACATGAATAACAAAAGCATTGTAGGGGTAAAAGAACATATATCTATATGATATTAAGAAAAACGAATACAACAAATAGTAGTACCTTGAGTCTTTGTTGCATTTCCGACTCCAAGTTCCTTGAGTTCCTCCTTAGCTTCTCTCACTTAGTGGAAATAAGTTAGACAATGTTTGTATCACACTGAGGGTAGGATGGCCTACCTCACCTAGGATTATCCTCTCTCAAGTGTTGATGTCCAACAACCCATTCACTCAATATGGAAATAGGAATCTCTCTTGTTTCTATCCAAATACATAAGGCTACAACTCTAATATCATATGTCTTCTAGTTAAACTTTCTCTCCTTCATTTGGTATCTCTTTATAGGAAGATAAAGAAGGATAAGAGATGATTTCTAGGCCCAAAACTTGGCAAAAACAAATCATGCACAAGTTTCATGGCTCATAATGCATCTTGGATAGCCCATCCCTCGTTGATCTCCTCAAAACTCTCTGAATCTAAAAGGTATCATGGGTAGTTTCATGTTTAATGAAGGTGACCAATGACCGACTGCGAGTTTTCAATGAGCAAGGCGTGACCATGGTCAACAATAGTGTTTTTGGAGAAACTTTTCAAGTGTATCTTATGATTTTGACAAAATATCGTTATTAGGTCCTCTCCAAGGCCTAGGGTGACAGATACAAATGTAAACATGCCCCCTAGTTTGTGAGGTTAGAAGATGTGTGATAAAATTGACTATGAATCACTCTAGTTACATCGGATGAATGATATTATTATTGAGTGGTACACTATTACAATGATGGTCCTCACTCCTATAAAAAGCTTGAGAGACCAAAACCCTAAAATATGAAAACTCTAATCTTTTAACCTAAAGTCACTAAGGTGACTTTATTGCATGGGTAAGCCTTATATCTCTAATACCCCCCCCATAAGGTTTACAATGTTGAAAAAGAACAAACTGAAATCAAATACATATACTAAATGTAAAACACACAAATTGAACACTAAAAATTAATATTATATTTTAGAAGCTTCTTCTTTGAACACAATTTTCAGACCAATTTTAGGTCCATCAAGATGCCTCATTATCCTCATAACGATGCAGCTGCTGAGTTGAATTCCGAGTCCTCAGATTCCACCTCCCCGAACTCCCGAATCATGAATCTATTGAAGTCAATTACTGGACACAAATCTACATGCATGTCACGTAACCTCACTAATAGACTACAATCCACATGCATGTCTCTCCAACTAATGAGGGATCTTTTCTTAGATCCACAAATTTTGAGCTAACTAGGTAATAATCCATTTTGAGTTGCTAACTGATCCCTTCCTCTTCAAAGTGCGAGCTTCCTAAAATGCATAAAATTCCTTTTCTTCAATAGATTCTTAACCACTGTCAGCATCCAATCGATCTTTAATCATATCTACACTCGCTATATGTTGTTTATCTTTGACCTTTCTCTTAAGAATGTCATTGGTTCGTTGTCTACAATTCCAAGCTGTGTGACCCAACTTCTTGTAATAGTTGTTAGAATACTAAGAGGGGGGTGAATCGATATGAGCACTTTATACCACTTTTAACCACAATATATATCCTTTCACTTTATCAACAATGTTCAACATTTTATCATTAATGTATCATCTATGATTGCATTCAATATATCATGAACATATAATCATATGCAACATTGCATCAAATACAATGTACACCAATATTTACATGGAAACCCAAAGGGAGAAAACCAAAAAATGATTTCTTATATATATCAAGAATTCATTCACAGGAAACACTAACTTCCAAATTCTTCAGTTGCAACTCGAAGGAGACTACAACCCCCTATTCTCAGGCTCCAACATGAATGAAGCTACAACTCTCTGAATTCTCTGGCTCCAACAAGAAGGAGGCTACAACCCCTTGATTCTCAGGCTCGAACCTGAAGGAAGCTCCAACTCCCTGATTCTCCGGTTCCAACCGGAAGGAGGATAAAATCCCCTTTCCTTACCCCGTCTTGCCGCCCTGAAGTATAAGTGTAGACCAAATGTCACTACCATAATCACTTCCACTGTCACTGTCACAACAACATGTAACCTGTCAACCCGTCACTGTATCCAACCTGTCATTGTTACTGATACTCAACTATATCCTCTCACATGGATCATATACCAAGGACATCTCTCAACTAGATGTCCAACATCACCAAGATATGCCTCTACCAAGAATGTACCAAATAATCAACCTGTACCATCAATCATATACCACAGCCTATACCACAAGAAGTGCATCAACCGTGCACCAACACCTATACCAAACCGTGCATCAACCATGCACACCAATATGTACCAAGACATTTATCAACCATGTACATCAACACCATACCATGTATCAATCATATACCATATCATGCTATACACCATATACAAATAAACCAAGATATGAACCAACAATGTATCTCATCAAATAGACCTCACCAACATGTACGATGCATCCAATGATGTGCCTCAAGTCATAAACCAAACCTCACAAATACATGCCTCAAGCATGCTCCTCAATATCACCAAGATGCAACCTCATAACACAATATTCCAAGCCTCAAGTATGCACCATAACATGTATTTAAACCATACACCAAGATAGCCAATAATGTTTCTAATCAATGTACCATAACATCACCAAGATGTATAATATCACATACTATCATCACCATGCATGTACCATAACACCATAACCATAAAACTTAAAACTTACCTCTAATCCTGTAGCTGACTTCTTGTACTGTAAACTAACTTGTAACTTCTTACACAATCATTAGCAACCAGGTACCAACATCTCTTCTCAACTTTTCACAAGCTTTTCATAGATCCACAACTTCCTTTACTACCACCCATGGATATCCACACTTTCCTCCACTACAACCCACATACATCCATGCTCTGCTAACCTGTAACCCGTGGATACCTCAGAAACTAGGGTTACTCAAGATTGTTGCAACTCCGAGATTGTCACCTTCGACCTTCCTTTGCAACCTAAGAAAAATGTCATCACAAACTAGCCAAAATATCACAATACTAGACCATAACATTCACAAGATAGATATTCAATTGTAAGTGTGTAAGTTTACTTGTGAATGAATCCTTGAAGTGTTTATATACTTTTTCATAGTAACCTATCTCCTTACTTTAAGGCTTTCTTGTTGCAATCATTTTACCCTTTGACTAAAATTTGTTACCAACTAGGGGCTTCTTGACCACTCTTTGGGGCTTCCAACTTTACAAGGCCATATCTTTGATCCAAGATATTTTCATCGCGACTTATAAAGAATTGTATTCAATGAACATAAATTAAAGTGCACCATTAAAGAAGGGAAAACTTAAAAATGAAGAGACATAAGCATCAGATCTGAACAAAAAAATTGATAACAGAGTTTGTCCCTGGTGGACTATGTCTCCGAGTCCTTCTCTCAAATGGGTAGGCTCTTTCATTAACTTAGCAAAAGAATTTGGAAAATACATGAATATACCTCATTATGAAATTAAAATGCATAAATTATGCTCATATCAGAAAACATACATCACCACTTAATTCGTGGCATCGAATTACTAAAAAATGGTTGTCTCCATGCTCTGATCCGACTCTGTCACTCCTAGGCCCAAGAAGAATTATGTCTCAGTTTCCATGCCCTCTGCAACCTGCAATTATGATAGTTTTGTCTCGAAATCCATGCTCGCAAGTCCGTACGGTCCGTGCCTCTCCCCCTGGCTTTGGGTGTATTGTACCTTTTAAGTAATAAGTGTGGGCGGATATACCAAGTGACACCCGTGGCACATTGGATATGGGTGGAGTAGTTAAGGTGTTGGGCATCGCAGAGGTTCCGAGGTCGAATCCCACCGGACTCCATTTTTGAACGTTGGTTTGTATATATATATATATATTCTCCCCCGCTAAGTTTAGCATACCCTCTAGCGACACTTCAACTGACTACTAACATTGGCGTGGTCTGCCATATTTGGTGGACCGACCATATTTTTAAAACGAAATTCGTTCACGGGTTAATATTGGGAATTTCCGGGATACCATGTGTCGCTCGATGATTGGACCACATGACACCCACTGATAAGTCCACCTTTCTGCTGGCATTGTCACCCCGTCATTCCGTACTGACACATGGTGTTTCCTGGGTGGTGCCACGTGGTGTCGCCTGGAGGTGCCACATGGCACTTTTCTATTGGTCCACATGGAGCCCTAAAAAGCCCATTGGTGGGTGACATGTGGCAGCCTATGGTACTGCCAAGTGGCATGCTGACATCAATAGCTCATATGATGACATCATCCTTCCATGTCAGCTGTTGACGTCAACAGTACGGATGATGATGTGACCCCCTGCTGACTGGCCCTATTTGACAACAACTTTGACCGTGAATATCGTTCATACCGTAACTCTGTTTGAAGATTCGTTTGTGCCATTAGAAATCTTGTGATGCGTTATTGACGATCATTCTATTTTTACTGAGTTTTGGGAACTTTGAATTTTTTCCCTTTCTCTGCATGCTGGAGCCATTCTGAGTGTCTTGAGTTGCCTTTGTGAGTTCTGAGTTAGTCTTAACCTTATCTGAATCCTTTTTGGATCACGCCTTCCCACTGAGATCTTTTTGTACCACCAAAATATTTCATCAATCAACTGGTAAGTGAGGGATGAGTCCCCTCACTTTGTCCTTCTCGATTCACTTTGTCTTGCTTGGATGTGTGCCTTTTAAGCCTACTCAAAGATAATCAACATCACCCTTGCATGAATTCCTCGTCCTCCTGTCCATGATGATATCTTGCTGTAGCTCATCTAAGTACTCAGGTGCAAACTCATCAACTGATGGTATTGAAACTTCCTCATCTTGATCCATGATCATGGGAGGCTCAAAAAGTTTCAAGTTCTCAACGTTCACAACTGAGTAAATCTGCATATAAGGTCTAAGATTCAGACAAAAAGAATTGGTACCGCTTTTATCCAAGATAGTGAAGGTTCCATAACGAATGAGATTGAGTTTCTTACCTTCACCCTTCAATATCTCCTTGTTGATGTGAAGCCTTACCCAGTCTCCAACCTGGAACTGATGATCAACCCTGTGCTTGTCATGCCAAAATTTATACTATGCTTGAATTTTCTCCAACTGTTCCCTGACTACCTGGTGTATCTTCTGAATCCTCTGGATGAAATTACGAGCTCTGTCCTCTGTTTATTCTTCATTTACATCGACATCTCTCTCATACATCAAGTCCAAAGGAACCTTTGATAGGTACCCAAAACATGTCTTAAAAGGTGAAATTTGAGTGGATGAATGTAAATCTTGGTTGTACACATGATTTACATAGGATATTTGTTCATCCCATACCTTGGGACGCTTGTTGCAGTAGCCTCGAAGTAAAAGTACCACTGTTTGGTTTACCACCTCTGTCTGTCTGTCAATATGTGGATGGAAAGCAATGCTCCTCTTCAATTTGGTGTCTATCATTCTCCACAAGTTAGTCCAAAATTCCCCAAGGAATCGAGTATCTCAATCCGAGATGATAGATGTGGGTAATCCAAAGTGAACCCAAACATGCTAAGAGAAGAGATTAACAGTCTGCTCAACAATGATCTGCTTTTTACAAGGCATCAAGATACACATCTTGCTGAATCTATCCACTACAACATAAAAATAATCATGACCCCCATTTGGTCATTAGTAAATACCCTACAAAATACATGGAGACACTTTCCCATGGATGGGATGGAACATGAAGTGGTGAGTATAGCCCCAATTTTCTATTAGTGGGCTTACAAGTAGAACACATCACACACCCCTTTACATATTTAGTTACAATTGCTTTCATTTGAGGCCAGTAACAAAACCTCTAGAAATGGGCCATAGTTTTTCCTACCCAAAATTCCCAGAAACAAGAGAAGTATGAGCTTCTCGTATTACATGGACTCATTCACTTGTAGGAATACATAACTTTCCAAGATGATAAAATAACTTTCCCTGCAGGCAATAGTTTTCTACCTGCGCACCAAGGGTTAGCTTTGCATATACTTCTTTAAAATATTCATCGATGGCATATTTTTCTATATAGATATCATGAGATAAAGAAACATCCTTCAAAATAATAGAAGCAACAATAGGAGGTCTAGAAATCATATCAACTACCTTGTTACTTGTACCCTTTTTGTACTTGATTACCAAGTGAAACTGTTGTAGGAAACCCATCCACCTATAGTGTCAAGATTGTTTCAATTTGGTCTGTGCTTGAAGATACTGTAAGGGTTGGTGATCTGTATGTATGATTGTTTCCTTCCCTAACAAGTAGTTCTTCCATTTCTTTACACTCTGGACTAATGCATACAACTCTTTATCATATGTAGGATAGTTAACAACAACTTGGTTAAAAGTTTTAGAGTGGTAACAGATAGGCTTACGATATTGCATTAGTACTGCACCCATGGCGTATCCGCTGACATCTGTCTCGATCTCAAAAGGCTGTTGCAGATTTGACAGTGCTAATACTAGTAATGTACTGATCTTCCCCTTCAAAAAGCCGAAAGTTTTTTGTTGCTTTCCTTCCCACTAAAAATTGTTCTTGAGACTGGTTAAAGCATGTAGAGGGGCTGCTATGAAGGAGAAGTTGGGAATTAATCTCCTCCAACACTGGACTGCACCTAAGAAGCTTCAAACTTCGGTTACACTTTTTGGCTCATGCCAATTTACAATTACATCAATTTTGGAAGGGACAATTTTCAATTGTCCTCCTACAATATGACCGTGGGGTGTCCGTCTTTCTCGCATAGCGCGAAAGGAGGTTGGAAATGTGCAGGAAGTGGAGCGGTGGGCTCTTTTTTTTTCCGTCTGCCCCCAGTTGTAGCAAGGGTGCTAGTGAGTGGGAGTGTGGGTGGGATGGTGGGGGTAAGTATGTGAATTTGCATCGGGATTCCTTTTGCTTGGGGAGGGAGGGATGGTTGAGGGACCATCTTAGGCGGATGTAGATGTTAGAAAAACATGACCATAGAGAAATAAAATAAAAAAAACGCGGAAACAAAACACATAAGATACACAATACAATAGAGACACATATTTACGTGGTTCACCCAGTGTGGGCTACGTCCACCAGAGGAATTTCCAGGTCCTTCCTTTATTATTATCCAACATATGAAGGGATGCAACCTACAAAAAACCCGCTGTAACTTCCTCTTCTTTCTCTCACAGTCTCCTATCTCAGAATACAATATTCACCATCAACCATAGTTGCAATACATTTCCCTCATAAAAGAGGGTTGCCTTCTAGGGAAAAAAACCCTAACATAATCTCTACCGTTAGATCTGCGACCTTATAATGAACGGTCCAAATTTACAATGAAATTACAATATACATTTACAAGGCATTTTTTCCTTCAGGGGCTTCGCCCCCGAACCCTCACTTGCTCCCAGACCCCCCAACCGGGGGGATAGCCCCCCCGAACCCCACAGAGGGGGTACTCTCCCTCTGCACTCCCTCGCGTGGAAGAGTGTACATACTTTTGGGGTGTAAATACTTCATGGGGTATAAACACGGCTGAAAGTAAAAGACCTCTGAATCAGGAAGATAATCAGGCTTCACAACCAACAATCTCCCACTTGGAGACTGATCTCAAAAACTCCACCATTGTTGTATATGTTGGACTCTAAACCTTCTTGGACCTAGCAAATTCCTCATCTTCATATTCATTCTTGAAGACCAACTGAAACTGAGCAGGAACTCAGTTTCTCCCTGGTTACTCCCTTTGTTAACATGTCTGCAGGATTCTG
>JZKD02S1676344.1:138265-192543 GCA_000966675.3 Picea glauca | reverse complement strand
GATCTTGTTTTTTCCTTCTTTGTAATTAGATCCTACAATTGTGGATCTTGTAATTAATTCTCTTAGTTGGAGAGTGAGTAAAGAAAAACTATATATATTCCTTATGTGAGCCATGTTGGGGAGGAAAAAAGGAGAGAGTGCTTAGCTATTGAAAGCCATAGAGATTGAATGTAAGAGAGCTTTGAGAGCTCACTTTGAAGAAGGAATATAGAAGATCTGCATTCTAGTTGGAGCAGATTCGGAGACGTAGCCCCAGAGGTGGAGGGGTGAACTCCGTTATCAACATCGGTTGTCTCTCTCTTATTTTCCTTCATGTGTTTTTCTCTATTCTATGTTCATTTACTTATGTTTATGTGTTTTAATGCATTATGATAAATGAACTAATATGCTCAATAAAACCTGTATAAGCCATAGTCAATTTAAAGATCCTCACATTGTAAACATTTGGGAGAGTAGTACTAGACCCGTTTTCGGATCACTGTTCAATGAACATCACCAAAAATTATTAAAGAAAATGTCTCCAAAGTCCTGTATACATGATCAACAACACTAGTCCAGTAATACAAAAATTTAAAAACAAAAACCTTAAAATACAGTATGGTATAAAGCACTACACACATGACATCTTATGCATAATACTTTTTCAAGTATAGCTCATTGTGAGGATCGTGACATAAATTCCTTTCATAATCCACTAACTCATGGGACCATATCAACAACATATGGCACACCATGCTAGGGCCACACCACATAGGTTTGAATTTGCATGTTCCTAAACTATCATGATTTTGATCATGAGCAAGAACTAGGTCACTATTAGAAACAAATTTATGACAAACACTCTGATTAGTCTCGTGAGCTATCATAGCTCCTTGATGATGCCCATCAAGACATGGGAAAGGTACAATACATTATTCTTTAACATGGATTGGAGTGGATAGTTTTGTGGAAATTTTTGAAAAAGGAATCACAAGATCAATTTGGTTTAGGCTTAGCATTTCACTAGATGACCCAAAAATGCCCCCTATCCTGATCAAGACTTTGAATGTCAACCTATGCATGTTCCAAATTGGAAAAAAAATATGATCTATGACACAAGTCTTTCCACAATTTATTGGTTGCAGTCATAACCTCAAGGATGGCCTCATTTGTGGGAAAATCAAGATCCAAGAAAGAACGTGAATAAGGAGGCTTTACAACCCAAAAGGGTGAAGTGTATCGATCATAGTGCACATCCTATTCGAGATTCTGATTAGTGTCAAATGATGCCAACTAGATCACCTAATCAATTTTTCAGGACCATGTCCCAAGAAGGAAAACATGAGTATAAAGGATCGCTCTCATAAGCAATTGAACACTTAGGATATAATGTCACATAATTCACCCATTGTGAGGTAGAGTCCACCTAAATCATAGGAACATAAAATGGGGTAGTGTGGTCTAAAGTTGAATAAGGATGGTGATTATCATATGCAAGTTGGTGGATAATGACAATCCTTTTGCTGCGAGGAAAATGGATCACTTAAAGGAGTGTAGACACCACATCATTCATAACATATATGTAATCATTCCCAAGAATAATATTGAAGTCTAATGGGACATTCACCATTATCATATCGACAAGAAAATTCTTCTCACCTAACATGATAGGAAACCGAGGAGGAATCCCCAAAGATTCATTGTCTTTTGTCAAAAGCCGACAACTCACTAGGAGTTGACACAATATTGGGAGAACCTATATCTTTCCAAGGCGAGGAGGATAAAATACTTGTGGAGGATCCTTCATTTACTATACATCGATAAATTTTATATGAATAAACTTCAACCCTTATTTGGAAGGGTGCATAAGAAGGAAGGTGAGGCTCAACAAGACTATTCTAATAAAAGGAAACACTCCTAGAACTTGGAGAGAGCATGATCGAGGTGAGTGGGATGCCCCCTTGTTCAGGAGGTTATGAATTGGAAATGAAGAAAATATGGTCGATAAACACATCACTCTCTAAAATAAGAGTGGGATTGGTCGAAGATTGCATCAACTTGATCACTTCATCAACCAATGGTTGAATAGGTTGTTGAGAAACCAAATGTGGTTTAGGAGTATAATATGATTCAGACAAGGGTCACACTCCTTTTACCTATATAATAGCAGGCTACAAATGAGTAAGGTGATATCCCTTGCAAAATTTACAAGGGAACTTAGGCTCGCATATTTCTCTTCTATATTTCTCAACAATATCAATGCCCCTAGAATGAATTGCATTTGGTGGTTGCTTGCCCCCACAATGACTTGAAATGGTTGGTTACTTGTCTCCAGTATGGCTTGTAGTGGTTGGTGACATTTCTCCAACATGAATTGCAGTGGATGGTGACTTTTTTGTAGTCAAAGTCACTTGGTTCATGTTCGTGTTCAAATTCGACTATAACGTAATTCGATAAAAGTTTGTATAAGAAAAAAAAAGTTCAATAAAGTTTGTCATTAAATTTGATTGTGTGTGTGTGTGTATATATATATTAATGATTTTTTCTGAAATAATGTATCTATACAATTTAAATCCATTATACACTCTTAATTATATTTCATAACCTTTTATATATTCTAAACCTTTTCTATATATTCATAATTTAAAGTTATAACCCATCATCAATGTCCAATCTTGTGTACTTTGTAATTTGTGTGGACGCCCATGTATGTATGATTGGACTCCAATAGCTCTATCTTTGGCTCAAGAGAGGGTCATGTCCCACTTCGGCTAGAGAAAGAAAGAAAGGTATATGGCGTTGGTCTATCCTTTCCTACTGTAACATTCCTGACTGATTCAATCCAGGAAGCATGTGAAATAACAACATATACTCCAAAACAATAAGATAATAATGTAAAATTTCAAATTTCGCAACTAATATCAAAATTGAACATGTAATTAAGATAATATATTTTTAACAACTCATTAACATCATACAAATAAAATGAATTCATAAAAATCTACTTTCTTCAGATTAATCAATTTGCACAAGTACTTAAAAGATAAGATGTGTACACTCAAGTCATAATTCATAATTAAATTGTCAAATACCGATCTATAAGAGAAATATTTAATCATATTAATACAATGACAATAATGTAATTCGCATCATCAATCAAGAATTACTTCATCAAGAATTATTCCTATTTATCACTAACTCTAAAAACTTCTATTATTGACGTAAAATGATGATCATGTTGAAGAGAAACAAAATTCCACACATAGAGGGAGAAACATTTAACTCCAAAAGGGGGGGTTCAGGATGGCCTCTGCGGTCAAAACGAGGGTTATTACTATAGAATACAGTCAGGTCTAGAGTGTTTTTTAGAATCTAAGGTGTTTTTTTCTCAATTTTCGGTGGTTTCCTTTTCACGGTGGAATTTCTTGGTGAAGGTTGGTTTTAACTGCAGGTCACATGGAGACCTCAACTTACATGGACCCTGACCTCTGGGACACCGGGGAGTTGTGGGAGCAAACAGGTGGAGGACTAGGAGACTGACTAGTTGAGAAGGGGGAAGAACCTCTACTCTCACAACAAAAAATGAAGGTCGAGCTTGAGGTTTCCTCACCTAGTAAGTTTCCCCTTTTCCATTCCCCCTTGATCAAAAATGTTTTCTTCAAAGATTTTACAGAATAGTGGCAACTAGGTTCGCATCTACCGGAAGTAGAAACCCTACCTCCACTCAGTCCACAACGAGCCTCGGATATCGAATGGTTTAATCAAACTGAAGGAGGGTTCCTAATATTTTCGCCATCTTCTTCCCAAGTGGAGTACGGACTTTTGACAAACATTGTGGAACTAAAGGGTACCCAACAGAGGTAGTGAAACATCATGCAGATGGGTTCTCCATACTCACAGGGGAACAAGTGGTTTTTCCAAAAAAATCCACAACCAAAGGCTTCATATCAACCTTCCTAGAAGCAGAGGAGCATCGCAGTTTCAATTGGAAAAAGGAGATAAGAGATCACACATGGGAAAATCCCTTATCCCATGGTTATGGAAATGGATCAGACCATAGTATCCCGAGGAGGAAGACAAGGGAAGGACACAAACTAAAAATAAAAAGTTTAAATTCTAAAGGGAACATTGGAAACCTGGTTCTTGGGGAAGAAATGGATTTAATTCAGGTCATTCTCATGGAAAATCAAACCCTGGTGGGTAGAGCCAATGGAAGAAATTTTGCGCTCAAAACTATGGTCGAATGGATGCATTGTGATTGGAAGGAACAACTCGGATGTCCCATAAATCGTTGAACTCAATAGGAATTGGTTCGCTTTCACCTTCCTACAACTAGAGAATACAAAGTGGATACTAGGAAAACCCTAGAGTGTAAACAACTCCCCTTTAATCCTTAAGTCTTGGAGCCCTCTTTTTGACGCCAACAAAGAAAGGATGGACATTATTCCAGTTTGGGTACAACTACTGACACTCCCACTACACTTTTGGTCTTTTGAACACTTCAAACTAATTGGGAATTTATTGGGAGACTTTCTTGATGCAGACATGACTTATGAAGAGACAAAGAAAAGGAAGGTGGAAAGGGTCTTAGTCAATCTAAATATCGGGAAAGGTCTTGGTGAAGAAGTCGACTCGAGTTGGGGAAATTTTACACATACCCAAAGATTGGATTATGAAAATGTCCCCTTCAGATGTAGGAGATGTCATTTGATCAAAACCTGCAGTATGCCCGTAAGGACTAGAGGTTTGGGTTATAAAAGTGACAAAGGTTATAATCGGTTTCAGGAGGATAGAATTCCGACAATATCATTCAATGAAGGAAAACAAACTACGAAAGAACAAAGTCAACATTTTGAAGCAGAACATGAGGCTCTAGTACTGGAACGACATGCATCAACAATTGATTTAGGACTCAAATCTCCAAGGGAAGAAGAAACCATGCGCGTCTCCAAGACAGGCTTGGATTTAGTACCTATCGCGATCTCGAGTACTTATTTATCCTCCTATCCTCCTATCCTCATATTATTATTTTAATAAACAACCTAAATTTAGAAGGCACTGAGTGGTTGAAGGCTCTTAATTTCCCAGCCCACTGAAACCTTTCCTCTATGCTAGCCACTCGTCCTTCGGCTCCTTCGAAGATTGATACGAGTGAACCTCCTCGCTCAAAGCATATATGTACTTTAGAAGAGGATACTTCCTCATCATCCTCAATGACCTCTTTGGGCTGCTATTACCTTAGATCACAGAAAAAAGTGGCCACAGGAGGTCTAGCCATTGATTCGGTAAATACTTTGGAAAAAAGTGGGCAGGGAAGAAAGTCGTTGATTTCAAAAGCAAAATTAAAATCCAAAAATGATATCTTGGCCGGGAAACAACTCTCCATCGAACGGGCACTTAGAGCAAGGTGAACCCATGGGAAGGGTTCGTGATGAAATGATGTTCTTTTAATTGCATGGGTTTGGATGGCTCCGAGGTGGGATTTTGAAACATTGGACGCAATGGGAAGATCTGGAGGACTGGAACTAGGATGGAACACCCATTCCATCAAAGTTTCAAATTCCTGGGGCATAGAGTCAAGACTCGACATTACGATCTCTTTGTCGGAGCTGGATGAAAATCTTCATATCATCAACATATATGGTCCTTGTCAGAACATAGGCACATTTTGGGATACCCTTTTCAATAAGTCCTTCTTGAAAGGCCAACAAGTTATTTTAGGAGGAGATATAAATTTGTATTTGGGGCTCTCAGAAGTTTGGGGAGCTCATGCGAGAGCTGACCCACTAGCAGGTTACTTCACACAAAAAATTGCGGAATGCAATTTATTGTACATCGAACCTATCAAAATCAAACCAACTTGGAGAAATAACAGGGTGGGGGATGATAGTATAGAAAAAATATTGGACCATTTTTTGATAGTTGATTCCTTATTGGAAAAACTCCTACATTTGAAACAATGGATTGGATTTGGAGGCATATCTGATCGCGTTTCGATATTTTTGGAATTAAGACAAGGGTCAAGTAAGCTAGAAAAACCTTTCAAATTCAACAAGACTTGGCTAACAGATGAATCCTTTATAAACTTAGTGAGAGAAATTGGATACACACCAGGAAAGCATTCTTTTGACAACCTCTCACTTTGTTGAAAATATAAAAAGAATCAAAGAAAAAAAACAAAGATCTGGGCTTTCCAGAAAAGACAAGCTGAAGACTTGGAGCTTAAAGAATTAGAATACTAGCTACAAAGGATTTTGGAGGAAGAAGGGGGTGGTTATGACACATTAGAATCCAAAATCTCACTACTCAGATTGGAAGAAAGGAGAAACAAGCTACTCAAGGAAAAGGAAGAAACGTGGAGGCTGAAAAGTGGAGCTATTTGGTTGTCAAGTGGATATGAGAACACAAAGTTCTTTCAAGCCTTTGCAAAAGGTAGAAAGTGTGCAAATACTATTTGGAAATTGAAGGACCATGATGGAAATCGGGAAAATACTTTTGAGGGAATGTCAAGACTAGGGAAAAAACACTTTCAAGAACTCTTTAGAGAAAAGAACCATGCTACAATAGAAGAAGTGGCTTGTATGGCCCAGTACTTCCCAAGATTCGCCAATGATGAGGATAACATAATGCTGATGGAAAAAATTATTGATGACTAATTAAAAGAAGTAACGTGAAGCTTCCAAAAAGATAAAAGTCTAGGCCCAGATGGCTGGACTATTGAGTTATTTCTGGGTTTTTATGACCTCTTGGGACAAGACTTACTTAATATGGTAGAAGATATCAGAATTACAAGACGAATGCCTCTAAGTCTAAATTCCACCTTCTTATCTTTAATCCAAAAAATGGACAACCCTGATACCTTGGATGATTTTAGGCCAATTTCCCTTTGCAACTGTATCTATAAAATTGTCTCAAAAATTATAGCAAGAAGAGTGAAAAGAATCCTCTATGACAAAATTTCGAGTGAGAAGTTTGGTTTTTTGGAAGACAGACAAATACACAAAGTTGTAGGGGTAGCACAAGAAGCACTACACAACATGAAATCCATAAAACTAAAGGGTGCAGTGCTAAAAAATGATCTCTCCAAAGCCTATGACATAGTAAGTTGGCTCTATATTCGTCTTTTACTAACACACTTGGGCTTTGTAGCTTATTTCGTCAGGTGGATCATGTGTTGTATCACTACTGTTTCATTCTCAGTGCTTATTAATGGATCTGTTTCTCCCTTTTTTCTATCAGAAAGAGGCTTAAGACAGGGATGTCCTCTCTCCCCACTACTTTTTCTTCTAGTAGTTTAAGGACTCAACAGAGCAATTACAGAAGCAAAAAGAACAAGATCTTTATCTGGTGTCAAAATCACCCTTCAAATTACACATCTACTTTTTGTGGATGATATATGAATCTTTAGTATGGGCTCCAGAAAAGATGCAAAAAAACTGAAAAACATCCTAAGTCTTTTCTCCAAAGCTACATGTATGTTTATAAATGAGGGAATGTCATCTCTTACAACAAACTTACTTACAAAACAGGAGTTTAGAACTTTTAGAAAACACTTTCCCTTTGTGGAAAAGAAACTAGATGAAGGCTTGGAATACTTGGGTTTTAGCTTAAAACCAAATGACTACAGGAAAGAGGACTGTAATTGGATCTTAAAAAAATTGGAAAAAAGACTATTATCTTGGAGTCATAGATGGATTTCTAGGGTTGGCAGACTAGTATTAGTCAAATTGATTTTGGAATCCATCCCATTATATTGGATGTCACTCTCATGGATCCCTAAAGGAATTCTGGAGGCATCTAGGAAAATCACATTTAGATTTATTTGGAGTGGTAAGAAAGAAGCACATGTGACACCCTGGGTTCGATGGAAGAGAATTGCTACTCCAAAGGCTCTAGGAGGGTGGGGCCTAATTTTTTTTTTCTTTTTTCAAAAGATCTGGAGGAAAAGGGAGGATGGCCACTGATAAATTAATCTAGTCTTTGGACCAAAGTGGTATTACAAAAATATATTGAACTAGATTCACTGGAGACCTGGATCAAAAGTGCTCAGAAATCACTGAAAGGAGTCTCGGTTATTTTGAAAGCAATTGTTAAATATTTCCTAGTCATAGGGGAAGGACTAGCCCGGAAGATAGGTAATGGACACCGAGTCAGGTTGAGTGAAGATAATTGGGTTGGATGTGAGGGACAACACCTCCTCCCAGACCAATTTATCTTCTTTTTGAGAACCCGAGGTTTCGACACTTTAAACAAACTTGCATATCCAAAACAAACAACCATTTGGTCACAAGGGTGGAAATCAGATTTTGATTTAGGCTTAGAAGAAGAAGATGCAGAAGATTTGGAAAGATACATTTCAGGCCTAAAAATATCACAGGTCAAACTCAGGGACTATGAGGATGAACTTATTTGGGACCAGGCTACCTCAGGAATTTATACTCCAAAGGAAGGTTATATCTTTTTAAACCGAGAGCTAGTTCAAAGTGAGCCAGCCTGGTGGTGGAAAAAACTTTGGAAGCTAAATTTTCCGACAAAATCAAGACTGTTTATGTGGAATGTCTTAACAAACAAGGTGCCAACTTGGGATATTCTACAAAAAATAAACTTTTCTGGCCCTGGTAGGCGCCCTCTTTGTAAATTAGAAGGAGAAACAACTTTCCATATTTTCCTGGACTGTCACTATTTCAAGGAGGTCTGGACTGAAGTATCAAGACACTTGAAAGTACACAATTTTTGGATTGGTCATACTTTGAAACAGGCCTGGCAGGACTGGTGGATGAGCAAAGAATATAAGGCTTTCAGAGCGTTGTCTTTGTTGATAATTTGGGGTGTTTGGCTTGCACGAAACACACTCATTTTTAAGGAAGTTTTTGTAGCACCAAAAATCACAGCACTTAAAAGTCTTTCCATTTACTCCTCATACTCACCCACTATAGGGAGAGTCAAGAATAGAATTATACAGGAGGAATTTATTGACAAAAAAAAACCTTGGGGTTTTTTTGACGGAGCTTCCAAAAATAATCGATGTGGAGGAGGAGGGATTTTATATTTGTTAGAATCCCACTACTTTACTATGACTTCTGGACTAGGAACGAGAACAAACAACTATGCCGAACTGATGAGCCTAAAACTACTCATTGCCTTCGCTCTTGAAAAGAACTATAAAATGCTTACTGTTTTTGGAGACTAAAAAAATGTCATAAATTGGATAAATGGCACACAAAGATGTACAAATATAATACTTGCTAATATAGTGGAAGACATCAAATTATTATAGACTGCATTTGACTCTCTTACCTGCCGACATGTGTACATGGAGAGAAACGAAGAAGGAGACCAGAGGTCGAAAGAAGGTGCAAACTTGGATTTGGGCCTATGGAAAATATTAGAGTTCCTAAATGATCATACTTAGGAACATCCTCAACAAACTTTTCTGTGAAGTTACTAGACAAACATATACTGAAAGAAACTATATTGTGAAACTTTTTTTTGTAAAATCCTAACGGATTTGGTAACACAACGAATATTAAAGGAAGGACTTCACTGTGCTATGAAGCAAATCTACAGAAAAAATAGTTGATTAGGATGATGATCAGGAATACACTCTGGAGGTGTATCTACAAAATATAATTTTGTTCTCATCTCATGATAAAATTACGCTTTTTTCCTTGAAAAAAAAACAATAATCATGTAAATTTCACTTCTTCAATCTTTTAAGATACACAAAATGCATCTTGTTTATTTAGATCGAAACAAGTATAGTTCATAGTTCCAAGTCAATAATTTCATATATCTCTTATGATACTAAACTTTTGAAAATCATATACCAATTTTGTAATTGTAACTATTAATTCAATCAACCAAGCGATAGTCATTAAATATCTAATTAAGGTCAATATTAATACATGAATTGTTGGCATCATAAGTCTCAATTAAACGAAATCTAAAATTTGCATAACTGATAACTCATGGAAATATGTCGTACATAAATATTTTTATATATACTCACCATAACTGTATAATATAAAAATGAGTTAACATATAGTAAATCTATTTTCTTGTTCAAACTAGAGAATTTAAATTATACCTTTGACTTCCATTCTTTATTTCGAGAAAGGACAAGAATTATCGTCGATCGGGTTATTTTATTTTATTTTTTTATTTGGGTACTTCAATATTTTAATACCAGAAATTGTTTCCTTATTCGATTAAGTAAAACAAATACTATATGACTAGCACAGCTGCTAACTCGCGGTTGATGAACGCTTAAAGGTCGAAAGATTTACAGTTGAGGAAATTCGAGGTAGAGGAAACAGGCGGATAGTTGATTAAATCCGTGATACTATGGAAATTGATTAAATCCGTGATAGTATGGAAACGTGGTTTTTCTAATAAGTGTAATTTCCAAGAATGAAGTTGAAGGAGTGCCTGCTAAACGTGGCAATCATACGATGTTATAGTAATTTCTTAATATGATTAGGTAAATGTTAAAAAGTAAACAGGTTAATTGATGCATTCATAAATGCAAGGAAGTTATCAACAATAAATCTAACTCATTGATTTTGGAGGACGATTAAAAATATACCGGCATCTTCAATGTGTAGCCATCAGATTATAATTTAAAATTAAAAGATCATTAATTGTGCCCATCTCTAATAGATATACGCCTTTAGGCGTAATAACTGATCTTTACTAGTATCCGAGTGACAGTTCGAGAATTTTTTTCCATCATTTAAGATACGTGTATGATTACGATATTGTGAAGGCTTACACAATTTCACTAGAGTTTATCCTCTTGTAGCCACCTGACTGCCCTTTATTGCCAAGTGAAATCTCAGGTCAAGCTATTAATAACACGAGATTTCAGGAGATTCTCCGACTTAACTCACCGGTTCCTAAATTAATTACCACCAAACCTACTTAATCTAAAACGTTAATTATTACCACCATCTACAAGCTAAAATAAATTTCACAACGTACCCAATGGGAATAAACTCTTGATCGTGATTACCAGATTAGAATGGGTCGAGATGAATCCGGAAATTAAATCTGAGTGCAAGTGACTTCTCATTGAAATAGTTTGTCACAACTTCGAAGCAGAAGGACAGAGGAATTAATCAACTGTCTTAAGGTGAGAGAATTTCAATCATCACACCGATAATACTTAAATTAATCTCCTGTAGAAAAACAGTAACATCCAATGTCCACAGGCCTTATCATAAACGAGTTTCAAAAACCTTTACGAGGCACTTTATATATTCTTCAAGGGAAATTATGGGATCGGCCTCTAGTCTTTCATAGCCGCCAAGGTCAGGTGAGACCAAGGAAAAACTAAAATTTTAAGAGAAAGCAAAGTACTAATACTAACATATTGTGTGAGTATCCATATTCGTTTACTCATGCATAACAAAGCGTATTAATTGTCTTAACATTCATATATATATATAGAGAGAAACTTATTGTCAACAACAAGAAGTTTTCATACAATTGTCAACAACAAGAAGTTTTCATACAAATGTTGTGTACATGATCAATATTTTACTATACAATGAGTAACTAGCTATAAAATACCATGACCCAAGAATTTGGATGATGGAGGATGATCCACAACTTGTAGACTTGCACAACGCTCCTTCCTTTCACCTGTTAATCCAATGACTTCACCGATATCTTCTAGTCAACGCTAGGGGTACTCTTCTTCCCCCTTAGCCCCCTGAGCCACAATGGGGACACACAAGAAAACCAGATCTCAATAGCACAAGCTTTCCCTCGTAAGGAGAGCCTTCCACCTCTTGCATAAACTTGAATCCAAATCACACAAGTAAAACTCAATCAATCAAAATTTCACCAACATTTCATTCATCCAACATTAGGGTCCATTCTCTCTTCCTCATCATTTCTTTTATAGGAAAATTTACTTTTACACGTCATCTCATGCAAAATTAGCTAATTTTTAATAATTAAATTAAATATTATTCACCACAACACATGTCACACTCTCCCCAAGTTGCACATGTTAAATTCCTTTTTGATTTAATTAATTAATCATTTTCCCTCACACCCACAATCAATTCCTATAATTCCTCCTAGTTGTCTCTTAGTTCCCCAATCCCTCTTTTATTGTGTCCCCTAACTAAATTTCAGTTTGAGTTTGATTAAGACTCTTCTCTTAGTTAGGATTTAGTGGTTTATTGACTTGGGATACTAACTCTTAAATTGGAAACTCATTCTATCAAGAAATGATTTATTTTTAATCAAGAATTCATTTTTATTAATATCATGCACACATGTGCATATATATTAATTTATTCCTATTCTTCTTTTACTAATGTTTATTTAACCAAATTATCTTAACCCATTTAACGTTTTATTTAGTCAAACCTCTTAGAATTAGACTCTTTGTTAGTTTTCTAATTTATAATTTAATAATTAATTGTATGCTCTTTTCTAACAAAGTCTATGCATTCATTTAATTTTTTATGCCATCTAGATTTTGTTGACTCACAATTTTGTTTACGTGACATGCCCTTGAAGATGCACTTCAATGCTCCGAGGGTGCCACTCGCCATTAACTAGCTTGGAAGTTTGCCAGACACTTGGAGTCAACACTCCACTGGTCTACCTTGTGTGAGACTAAGGGCTTGTTGATGAATAAGGTATATGCCTTATTGCACGCCCCTCAGTAATCCTCATGAGTGATTGTCTCAGTCTTCCCTCACGACATCGTGAACGTCTTAGAACAAGGTAATCGTTAACCTTCAGTTCAAATCACGGTGGGAGTGCTAGTAGGTTGTGACAGGAACGCCGCCACACCTCTCCCTCATCCATCAGGTATCTATGTATGTCCCATTTCCTCCATATGTGAGTCGGATTAACAAGTGCCACCATGTCTGCATCCACTGACAAAGATAATGTCAATAATCCATATACATGAAATCCATACCAAATCATCATCAATATATATGCGTATAAATGAAGTACTCAAACAAAAATAAAAGTCCACTCCCTGAATCAATATGGAGTCCAAGGAAGTATGTTGATGCCATCTGCATCCTTACCCTGTCACATTTTCTTCACGCTCAGGAAACCTCATCATAATATCTGCCAATACTATACATAAATAAAATAACATATAAATCAAAATACCCAACTCAACATAACTCATAAACCAAAACATAATCATAATGTACCATGTTTTAACCGGATCACTTTCTCGCAAGTGTCCTCAAAGAATAATTCAGTGTATAAATGTGATAAGTGGAACTATGTGTTACACCTACCTTTGATTCTTTTTCATTCCTAAGGCCCATCCAACGCTCAGTACATAAGCCCCAGACATCACGATGATCTTCGTCAATGGTTGGAATAATCACTATTCAGAACATTTCTTGGAATTCTAGCAGATATAGGAACACATAAAAGAATTGGGGTAAAATTTAATTGGTATTCATTGTAACCTATAAGCCTATATCCATGTAGGAACTTGCACCACCACATTAAAGAATCGAAAGTGCGTTGAAACTTTCTAACAGAACTCGCACATCGAAAAAATTAGGTTGGACTTCCATATTCTAGTATTGAACCTCCTTTATTTGAGACTTGCAGTGAGTGGTAAGTTCCCCTCTCTTTTAACCCCTTGAAAATGTATTGAATTTGTATATAAGCTAGTCAAATTTTACCGCGGGTTTTAAGATTTTTCTTAAAGTTGAATTTCAAGCTTGAAATGCGATGAGCCTGATAACTTAGTATATAGTATGACTTGCAATGACTAGTGACATGTCTCTAGCATGACTTGCAGTGTCTAGTGACTTCTCCCATTGTCTTTGGTTCTTCTTCTTTCTTTTTCTATTCATTTTAGTCTTCTGGTTAGTAGGAGCTAGACTTTCCCCATAAGAGGTAGAAGGAGCAGGAAGAGATTTCACCGGCAAAAACGTTTTAGGAGCATTTGGGACATTTGGAGTGGAAAAAAACCAAACTTACAACCCCACGATCAATCCAAGAATATTCAAGATGGGCATCAAAGGGGAACCAATATTTTCAAAGGAAGGAAAATGAAAGATTCCCCTTGGGAATGGGTTCCTTGATTGGTATTCACAAAATAATTTCCCGATGCATAACTAGAATCAGGCGTAAACGGAGTGTTTGTGGGGTATGGCATCACTAATCCCCCCATATAACTTCCCCCCAGGGAAATTGCTTCCTCCAGTGACATTACTTCCCCTAGCATTGGTAAAATCACTAGTGGAAGGACTAGACTCAAGGTTAACAATCCAACCAAATGGAAAACTAGCATTTGGTATTGTCCGACCACCTATAGAAATACCAAAAATAGGTGGAAACCCGCTTTCGATGATAAAACCAAGGACTTGTTCCCTACCGAAAACAAATCTAGATGTGAGTACTAGTGAGAACATAGTGGGCATACTAACGTTGAGTATACTCATGGAAGGAAATGACACGACTAGTGGCATTCCCCAAATGGGAAAACCAGATGTCATGGGCATAGGTGTAGGATAAGTTATCCCACTAATAGAGGGTAATGAAGAAGTCATTGTGACTCCTCCCATCGTACTAGAAAATGTGGGAATGGTTCTTCCCATGCTGGATGATCCACCGATGCCTGACATCTCGAGAGGCTTGTTGAAATAGGGAAAATGATCACTAAATGTATTATTCACATGCATGTGTAAAGGGTCAAAGCGAATATTCAAAGGAGGGTTAAAGTTTGGTGGAGGAATCTCATTAATGACTTCAATCTCCACTTTTTCAGACTCCTCTAAATATGATGTGTGAGCTTTGAAGGATTTTTTGTTAGTATCGTCCAATGTGGAAAATTGATGCCACTTGGCAATGGAAAGTTCCTCCTCTTCGAGAGGAATTCCTTGTTGACAAGATCGGTGAAGAGTTTGGTCAACCATACAATACTACATATGGGGTCAAAACTTGACAAAAAATTTCGACGATAAGGATAAAATTAATCATATCATCACAAATTATGACATAATATTAAAATTTTAATAATTTTTTTTCTGGGCGCCTTGATGAACGTCGTACTTCCAACAAACCTCTATATTCGTCGATATTTCGACGATAGTTTGTTTATCTATCGACGAACATAGATAATTCTAACTACCCATTTGAAAACGGTTTAACGGTCACTGACTTGGTCAACTTTTACATCGTCAACGTTCATCAGAAAATCGATGACGATGAGTGATTTCGACTATTTTGTTGTAGGTGCGACTACTATAAAATATTTGTATGCTCATTGTTCATTGCATGATTTATTAGTCTTTTTTTTATGTGCTACTTGCCTCAAATCCAATTCTTGATATGCATAGCTTGTATTTTGTACTTTGAAGGTTACAAATTATTAATATTACTCTATCTCTTTTTTAAATACCTAGATTGGATCCCTAACCATTAGACCCTCTTTCATTTGGGGACACAAATTGTTTCCTAGAAAATATGTATGAACATGTCTACTCAATTCCATTTAATTACTATACAATTTGTCTTGGTCTAGTTCTCTTTTATTACTTGCTTATAGTCAAGATTTGAAACTGATGTGGTAAAAATGTATGGTTTTGATTTGTTGATTAATTGATGACTACTATTATAAACCTTTAATAAATATATGACGAAAATGGATTAATTATGTAGTACGTATGAGGTCAATTTAATTCGATGACATTTGTACCATAAAAATATATTCATGTATTGTACCTATATTGCTTCAGTGGATTTTGTTGTAAAGAGAGTGAAAGGATGATTGCTAGGTTAAGGGATGCATTGTAGGCACATGTCAGTGATGGGAAATGTTATTGCCCTTGCAATCAATGCATAGGCTTGAAAAGAATAAGACTTGTAAGGAAAAAAAATGAAAGACATTGTTGGAGGTATGGGCATTATGAAGGGGGGAATACATATCATCCCATGGTAAGTTAGTCATTATATATGTCTTTGTATTGATTGTATTTATAAAATTATATTTCTTTTTAATATTTTTTATATACACTAATGTTATTGATTGTTTGTAATTGTAAAGATAAATCCTCCTAGGTGTCTATCGCCGGACATATATATGCCAAGTAGTAGTAGAAATACTATTGTAAAAGATATGGACGATGGTATGGATATTGAAGATCAAGTCAATCCTATGGAAGAAAATGACACCAATAATATTGTTGAGCTGGATGATGGGACAAATAGATTGATTTAGGACATCTTTGCTCCTATCGATGAGGAAAACTTTGATAATATTCATGATGTATCTCTTCTTGAGAAGGCAAAACAACCCCTTTATGAAGGCTCAAGAAAATATTTTCACTATTATAATGTTGTTGTTGAACTTGAAGGTATTGAATGGTTTGTCAAACACTTGTCTCACACAGATCCTAAGGTACTTAATATAAGTTGTCACATATTATACGTAAAAGTCGACTTTAGTTTTCTCTATTTTTAGTGTCAATTAATGTGTAAAGTAATGATGCAATATTTATTATTATTATTATTATTTACATTAATTAGTTATTTTTTATGTTGTGGATTGTTAGGTGAATTTTCTTACCACCGTCAAATAATTTACCTCGCACATACCAAGAGTTGTGTGCCATTATGAAATATATTGGAATGGAGTATCATGCTATTGATGCATGTCTAAATGATCATATTATATATTATGGACAATATGCATCGAAATTCCCACAATGTCAAATAAGTAGATATCTAACCGATCAAGTAACAAAAAAGGTTCCTCACAAGGTTCTTCGTCATATTATAATAATTCCACGTTTTCAGTGATTGTTCAGGTGCAAAAGCATTGCACAATTTATGGATTACCATGTACAACACATAAGTAAAGATGGTGTTCTTTGAATGACTGCAAATGGTTCTGCATTTAGGAACATCAAATAAAGATGACCATTTTTTAAAGAAGAACCTCATAATGTTAGGCTTTCATTGGCAATTGACTGTGTCAATCCATTTGGTGAGCTCAGTTCTATTTATTCAATGTGAATATTTTTGTTATAAACAATGACTTTCCTCGTTGGATGTCAATATTTTTATAGAGGTGGCACTCCTCTCTGTTTTAAGATATTCTTTGATATTCTATATTTCCAAAATGATACAGGACTTTGAGAAAGTCCATTATTATACTCAAAGAAAGATAAAAGTTACAGAAAATAATTTTTATTTTATTTTAAACAGAATTCCCGATAGATGACCAGGAACCTCATACATCACACATTTGAAAACATAAGTAAAATTTCCTCACATTCATCATAGCGAAAATAAAGATTAATGACCACACATAAAAATAAAAGAAGATAATTCGTACACATAAGACAACTTTAATAGAGTAGACACATGTGGAGCTCAAAGGAAGAAAATGATAGACAAATCACAAATATTTTATACTCAAAACTCAGAGTTATAAAACATCGTCAAAATTGATCCTAACTTAGTTCTCTTGGGATTTTTGAAAAAATATTAAAGTCTATTACAATGCTTTGAAATTAAAATGCGTTTGTCCATAGGACTGGGATTAGGGCTCCCGCGGATCATAAAAGTAAATATAAACAAGAAATAGACTGTGGAGAGAAGAAGGTGGGTGAAGACAGAGTAGCAAGACCTAGAAGAAAAACAAAAGGAAATTGTCAGATTTCGGTTAAACCTTTCTAATCAAAGAAGTCGAATAACTGGATGAAAAAATGATAAGGAAAACCAAATGTGATCAACATAAACTTACTATGATGGTATCTCTTGTTCTTCACTTGCTTGTTGTTGTCCTTTTATTTTCCTCATTGACATTTATAGGAACTATCTCAACTATTGTTTCTTGGCCCTCTTTAGTTAATTTATTGATTTCCCTCTTAAACCAATCTTCAATGTAATTATTCATTGGCGCAACATTGATCTCATGCCTAATTTTGATATTAAACAATTCACCTTCTAAATCTTTTAGGTCATGAGAAATATTGTGGATCGACTCCTCAATATATTGTTATTTCATAATGTTAGCACTAGGAGTCACCTTTTGATTGCAAGGAAGGTAAGCCCAGTACCCATCATATGATATGTGAAAGTATGAGTGTTTTTTGAAAGGTCAAATGGAAAAACTCGGAATGATAATATCCTCACTCAGAAACAGGGCTAACATGCAACAACAAATAAGGTCTTGGCTAATTTCAACAAGTAGTTTGGGAGTAAATATGGATAGAAGGAAGATTTGAATGAGAAGAATGTAAGAGCTACTGCAAACATCAGGTCCACAAAAGCCCAAAGGAAGAAAGTTTCTTAAAACAATATCTTCTTGAAATTAGAAACTAAGGAGCTAAATAAACACCATGAGAATAAAATGATCAATCATCCATCATATCATTACCACAGTCATCCATATGAAGCATTCAAATATGAACATTTAGCATTAGAAGCAAATAGTCTGAAATAGGAGTTGATTTCTATTAGTAAAAAAGTCTCAAGTCTAGTACATACTAGATCACAGTCACTTTATCAAAAATATTATAGTTTCTTGGGAGCCTTGCTCTACCATCCAAACCTATTAAAGAAATTCATCGATATTTTTATAACAAGAAAGGGAGGCAACAGTTGGAGGTACAAGCTAGCCTCTTTTCCTAAAAAATCTCAGAACATTTATTTATTCTAACAACTAAGATAACAGCCTATGCTATAAAACAAGGAAGTGTTGGTGACTAAACCCAATCATGCTTCTAACTGCTTTGATCCTTTTTTGCTGCTCAACTCCTGTTTTGCCATGTGTCTCTTTGGAGCTTGTAGTTTTCCCCTGCACGCTAACTGCTAATTATGTCATTTATTCCATTATTAACTTATCCAAAATTGTTGGTTTAGTCTTCCTAGATCCCTGGTGTTTGCTGGCTACTCCCTTGGGTACAAATTCTGTGTAGCGCCCCCTAGAATGGAACACGGAGAGAAGGTAGCACCCCTATGCTGCATATTTGTGGCTACATTTGTCCTCTGTTGCAAAATTGAGTAGCACCTGTGTAGCTATGCCAAGAGTTTGGGTAGCTATGCCAAAATGCAACGTCTTTGACTCCTGAACGTGTGTAGAGCTGTTTGTATCCTTCCTTGATGACAAATCAATTTACTTAAGTGATTTTACCACTGAGTGAAACTAGTACTTGGCAAAAAATTCCAAAATTCATATAGCTAAACACCTAGAAGCCTGTATAGGTGGCAAAACTTAATATGTGCATATCAGTTAACCTTCCCAAGAAGGAACAAATCTAAAAAATGGGGTTTACCACTACCAACTACTTTGTCATTTTAACACTTAGCCTCACACTCTTCCTAGTGGAAAGAGTGTCTTCAACTAACTCAATAGACTTCTTCTTCTTAGCACTGGTAGGCTTCTTCAATATAGTTGTGCTCTCCTTAGCTACTGTTTTTTCATCTTCAATGGCAGCCTCAACCAACACCTATAAATTATTTTGGGTTACTTCATCTTGGAAATGCTTCATTTCTGCCTTTAGCTTCCTGTTCTGAGCATGGAAACCCCTGTTCTGTCTGTAAAGATTCTTCAGCTGTTTACGAAGAGGCAGATCCTTTCTCGCTGCGAACCTTTCCAAGTCCAAGGTATGGTTGTATCCAGTCATGAGATCATTAATCTAAGCCAAGTGGACCATGTATTCTTCTTTGAGACGAGCTATTTCTCTCCTTGCATCCCTAAGCTGCTTAATAAGTCTTTTGTAGGTCTGGCTGCCAAGGGGGTTGGGGACATGTGCAGTCTCAACAGGATTCTTCTTTCTTTTCTTCCATATGTATAGGAGTTTCTTTGCATGTTTCATCAGTCTTCTTAAAACCTTTTCCTTTATGCTTCTTTTCTTGCACAACAACCTTTTCTTTATTTTTCATAGGTTTTTTACAATCCTTCACAGGGATTTCATCTTCCCTCTCCAAAGGTCTTTTGGTACCTTTACCCTTGATATTCTGTACAGGGGTTTCTTGTAAAGGATGTCCTTTGAAATTCCCCCTTAGGAATTGATGACCTGGTGAAAGGTCTTTTACCTTTGATTTCAGTTGCTGGAGGAGGAGAGGGAAAGAGAAGCTTCTTCCCTTTTTTTGATGTCACCTTGGTAGAATGTGGAACTTCTTCTAACCCTGGTGGAGGTGGTGGTGAGAAATATCTGTGTGGGGAAGGACAGACCTCCTCCTCAACTTCTCTGACCTGCTTATTGATCTCTGAAACAGGGGCTCTGCCCTTTCTCTTCTTGCTAATCCCTGTTTTAGTACTGGTAGGTGATGAAGAGTCTATAGTTTGTGATTGGGGGGTAGGTGTTGGGTCCAACTTAAAGTGAGAAGAGACCAAAAAATTCTCCCAGAAGATCTCTTTCGTTCCCAACTCTTCAGAGACAAGCATCCTGATAAGTCCAGAGTGGAAAAGACTGGAGTCCATATCCTTGGATTTGGCTTGCACCCTATCTGCCATTTTACCTATACTTCTCAGCAGGTAATATGGAATATTTATCTGAACCTTACCAGTAAAATGCAACAACAACCATATGTGGTAATGATACAGGGTGTTAAATCTCCCTTCACAACTAAAATATCTCTATATGATTTTCAACATTCTATCAAACTAATCAATCAACTGATTCCTTGGGACACTCTTAGATAAATCATTGGCTTGGTATTCATGCTTGAAAAGATCTTTAACGAAAGGTGAAGTCAATACCATGGCCTTGAACCAATTTTCTCCTGAAATGGGAATCCTTGTTGTAGCTGAGATGGAGGCTTCAGTCACCTCAAATTCCAAATCTCCAACTCTGGTTTTCTTGCCATCAAAATTTAGTGCAAATTGTTTTTCTAGTTATGAGTGGCCTCTCTGCATGTTCTGGTAGAAAGAGAGGCATCCTGCTCTTCGAAACATTTCCCTTGCCATGGGTTTTGTGTCAAAAAAGCGCATGTCCACAGGTTCTGTTCGAACTATCTTGCCACCTTTGTGTGCTTTCTTCGACTGAGGGGTCTCCATGAATCATAAAGAGGGTTCTTAAGAGGCTGTAAGGGATGTTATTGACCAGAAAACTTCAATTTAAGTCTCAAAAGAACAAGCACGACCCTCCAAATTAACAGTGCTTAGAAAATGAACTTGGCTATGAGAAATGGACTTTCAGGCTTATACAGGTTTTCAGAGTGTAGTCTATGAGGAAGTAATTTCGAAATGACTCTTCGTACAGAATGAAAAGAAGAAAAGGATAACTAGAGAGGTTTGAGCAACGCCTCTGTGTAGCGCAACACATACACAGAGGATAGGCTATTTCAGGCCTGTGACTTTCAAAGGCTATGACTAACCACAATAATCAGACTATGGATACGAGTGAAGATGTTTACAGGAATGAAAATATGGCTCCCATACTACCCTGCAAGCTTAGCAAACCGAAACTTGAGCAAACATCTCCTATGAAAATTAATATGTGAAGGAGGTTGCATAGGATACCTGTGAAGTCGACAACTGTTGAGCTCCTCAGCGCGAACTTAGGATGAGATTGAGGAAACTTCGGCCCTAAAATCTCTCACAGCATCGGATTTAGTGGACATGCGATCATCTGATCTGAACTGGAAAACTTACGCAACGCATCACTACTGAACTTTTCAAATTTAGAAACCATTACCAAGGATCATAAATTCAAGATCTTTTGAAAGCATTTCAACCAACTTCAGGCACTAAAAACAAGGGTTAAGGTATCAGTAGTGGCAATCATGACCTGGAGTGGGTGCATGATAATCGTGATAGGCACTATGGAAATGCCTGTTGAGTGGGCAGCATTCTCCAAATCAAAAAATGATTGGACAGGTGAGTGGGGATTATGAGGTATGCATGTGAGGTCATGAGTGATGAGAGAGGTGTGTCACATCAGCCTAGTCATGGGAGGTATCAACCTAGGGATGAATCACGAGAGGGGACATAAAGAATAGACCATGAGCTCATAAGGGTTTAAGGACCAAAAATTGAATTGTGGATCAACACATGAGCTATGACTCAAAGTTTTAGTCATCCTAAGGGGTCCTATCATAAATAACATTTAATGGATGAGAAATTTATTTTAAAGAGAAAATAATAATCTAAGGTTTTTTTAATTTTTCTTTTTTAACAAAAAGAAACTAAGAGACCCAAGGCGACTTAGTGTGATAACACATAGAATAATCAATAAACCAATTATCTATCGCTTCTTCACCATATTCAATTATGCCATTAAATTTGTCAGTCGATAATCCCTTGAATATCTCCATGTGTTCATAAAATTTTTGCCTTGTCTAGGATAACATAGTTTCCAATCCCAACATCTATATAATATTCCATTAGTTCATTATCCTTCTTTTTGAAGGAAAACAACCTCCCGGGTTCACGATGAACCTTGATCATTGCTTCGTCTTTATATGGCAACATCATGCAACCTCCATCATTCATTATGTAGCCTTCGATCATAGATGACCAATCTCTTCCTAGGACAACTCCCTATGCAGGAGGAAGATCTACCACTACAATATTGAAAACTGTAATAATATGAGGAGCAACAGTGATCCAAGCATAAAAATATTTGATCTCTCCATAAGCTGGCACATACCTAGAATCAATTTCATAAATGCTTTCGCATGTTTCATCATACTTCGTTCAGCTCATAAGCAGTGCCTCCATGACCGCTAATGGCATAATATTATTTGTCTCACCAATGTCAACTAAACAGTTGTGGACTGCAACATCATGATTCTCAATTGAAATATAGAAAGGTGGGACTTTATCTCTCAACTTGATTGTTGATGTGTTTTGGCTTTGCTTTGGAATTATGACAATGATCTCCATTCTTCTAGATGGGCCATCCAACAATCTCATAATATTTTCCTTCTGTTGAGGGATCTTCACCACTTCCGTGAAGGGAAGAGTAATCCTCAACTTACTCAAATCCTATACAATGTTATATTTCATTTGGGGAGGGTTTGATATCATATGTTTCTTTTTGGTTCCAGTATTACTTATCAAATTTTTATTGGCCTCTTTCCCATTCCCCTTTTATTTATCTTTTTCTTTATTTTTATCTTTTTCCTTTTGGATTTATTTACAAATGCCCGTGTTTGGGGAACATTCTCTTGTGATTCAAGATAATTGCCACCTTCTTCAAATATATACATGGACGTCTCACATCCATCCATCTGTACAATTTGAAAATTTTCCTCCATTAAATAATCATTTTCTTGCTATTTGTTCATCATATATCTCATCCAGAACAACTGCATTTGGAACTGGTTTCCTGGGGACCCTTTGTCTTTGTTGATTATAAGTGTTTTCAAACCTCACTCTATTTTCTTGAGGAAGGTTCCTTCTTTGTTCTTGGACCAGAATTCTCGGGTTTGCTATATAATTATCATCCATTCTCAATCTGGTTATTTCATTTTTCACTTGTCTGATGGTTCTATTCATTTGTTCAATCTCAATCATTTGCTTAGTTTCTTGTGCTGCAATAGGGTCTACTTTCATATCTGGTATAGTTCCCTTAAAAAACCCTCCTCCAGTGGCTTGATTTTGAATCGGTTGCGACTTTTTCTCTTCATTTTTTCTCAAACTAGAGGCTCCTTGATCATCGATATTCATACTTCCCAGCTGCCTCTGTACTTTTCCCAAGATGATGTCAGGGTCAACACCCGTTTCAATAATGATTTATTCCATCTTCGTGGCTTTAGTCATTGCTTCCTCCAAGGTATCCATTTGGGATGTTCTAATAGAAAACTTTACATTTGATGGCATGACATTTTTATAACAACCAAGTATCACTAGGTCATTCGACCTTTTATCTCTTGGAATCTTATTCAAAGTTTTATTGAATTTGAGATTGAAATCTCATATTCTGTCATTCTTCTTTAAACAATCTGGGTGAAATTGAGTATGATATGTGACTAGGGGAGAGAACATAGTCAGAAACATGGCTTCAAGATCATCGAATGAACCAATTGATGTAGTGGGTAATGTTGTGTACCATTCATAAGTTCGGCCCGATAAGGTTTGAAGAAACAACCTTACCATCACATCATCATGTTCAACACGATGAAAATCACAAACATCTAGGAATAAATCAAGGTGTGTTTTGGAATCAATGGTTCTGTCTTCGGAAAATTATTTCGTAGTACCCTTAGGGAGAACAGGGAGATCGTGTTTCTCACCTAGAAGATTGAGGGGGGAATCTCTTATTCTTGTCAGGTTTCCAAATATTCCCCTTCTTTGTTTCTTCCATCACCTCCTCCAACTCCTTGTTTTTCTTCATGAGGTTCTCTTTGTAGTTCTTATCATGGTTCTTCATGCCTTTCTTCATTTCTTCCCGACATGTCTGGAAGTATTTCAGGAATATGATTTTCGCTTCCTAGAATATGTAGTTGCTTTCTTTTTCTTCTGGTGATAGGTCCCTTGTATTTGTCTAGCTTTAATTTCGTCATTGTTATTGTTCTCTTCAATCTTGTCTTTTGTTTATTCAATCTTGTATTTCCTCTCTCCTCTATCTAAAGAGGATTTCTCTTTCTTCTTCTTGGACCAATGTTTGCATGTTGGCATTATTGATTGTGTGTTTTCATTGATAAAAACATGAGTTAAACATGTACAATATGTTGTTCCTCAGTTTATACTTTAAGGCTCTAAAGTATACTGTCAAGGCATATTAAAAGACAGAGGGAGATGACGATAGGAAAAAATATGATAAAAATATGAGGGCTATAGTTGGTTCCTCAACTGTCTCTGTCGAAATTCCCAGTTTTCCTGGATACTGATATCTCTCTCAATTGCTGCCCATGAACGTTCTAACTCAACCCGGTTATTTGTTGTTTGTAAGATAGTAATAAATAAATTTAGAGCGATGATGGTTTGATCCGAAAGGTCGGGCTCGATATTAGGCTGCCTTGCAACTGGTACTGTCATGAAGGGTAAAAGTAAAGAAGATAAAGTTCTTGTGTTTTCTTTTTTAGGCTTGTTATCTCTATTCCACAATGTAAAGAGAATGATGTCAACACCCAAATAAATAGGATGACTAAATTGTAGGCTTTTTCTTGTATATGAGTTAAATTTTAAAGAAAATAAACATGCATGATATGGAGAAAAATATAAAGCTACTAGCAAAGTGAGGCATCAATTTTAGAGGAATCTCACATAGTAACATAAGACTATGAAATGAGAAAGATATTAATGAAGCATATGATGTTGAAATCTAAACATCTACAGGTCTTGTATCTGTTGATAATGGATACAGAGGAAAAAACTATAAATGATTTAAATAACAAGAATAATAATTTCCACAGTAGAGGTTTTACTAAATTGCAGCCAAGCATTCATCAATTAAACATATGAAAGAAAGATGATATGACAGGGAAACACATAACTCAGAAGTGACAAGATTTGGAATCTTCAATCTGCATTTCTATTAATTTAGAGTCTCTTCAAAATTACTTCGTCAAAAATGTGTTTTTGAGAGAGATAAAAAAGCCCTCTTTTAGTCTTCGCTCCTTGTATTTATACAAGGTCATAAATACTTGATAGTTAGCAATCTCCTACTTTTCTGGAGAAAAATAGTTACAAAACTGCAATCTTAACCATTGCATGATTAACTTTTGTTTATCTATCATTTCAATAGTATGAGTTTTCAAATGACACTTCATTGTTTAGTTGAAGTATCTCCCTCCTTTGATGCTATACATTCAATACATTTCTCCAAAAAATGAACAAAATTTTTAGGGGGTGTCGGAAGATTCCTAGTCTCAAACAAATAAAAATTTCTTTGTATCTTTGGGAATTGGTCTTCAAAACCTTTATCATAAAACCTGATCATTTTCAACTTTAAATTAGGTTGTACCAGCCATCTGTCTATCTGGTTGGTATTGATTTCGCTCAACTATGAAATTTCTGCATGAACCTCCTGTAAGCTCTCTTTGTAGTCCAACTGTTGTTTCACAATGTTTATCTGCCCTAGTAGTCCAGAGCGGTCATTTATTTCAAATCCTAATGCTTGCTTATCCAAAGAATCAAAGATTCCCTCACAGTCATCTTTGATTTCTTTGACTGTCTTCTCATTTTCGACTATGTTTGTTTCCCATGCCTTGAACATAATGTCTCCTCTTATCTGTTCTGCGACAGAAAGTTTTAAATATTTCAACATCTCCCTGTTCCCTGAACATGGAACTACTTTCTAAAAAGTATTCCTTGCTACTTTAGCCTCTTTTTCTAGTAAAATAATGTTATCAAGGGATTTTCTTACCTCTTGAAAATAATGCTGGATGATCTCTATTTTGGAGATCAATTGTTGTTGTTCAACTTCTATCTTTGTATGGGATTCTAACGAGAGGGTTTGAAAAACCTTTAAGTCCACGACCCGACCTTCTGTCAAACTCAACTTAGCCTGTAACTGTTTAACAAGCTCCCTTTGTTGAGTAACCTATACCTGACTTGCTTGTATCCTTTGGTTCATTTCATCCAGGCTAGTTTTGAGTGACTGGATTTCTTTCCTTTTAACAGCTCTGGCCTGCTCCAGACTTTTATTCACCTCTTCTCTAATGTTTTTCTCAACATTCTTCGACCGATCCTGCAATTGAGCTATCATGTGGTTACTCTTCTTTATCCTTGTTCTCATGTTCTCCACAGTAAAAATGTTTGTTGTTTCCATGGCTCCCATGGAGCCTGCTACCTCTGTAGAGAAATCCTCCTCTTCCAGTTTCAGGCCATCTATCAAGACCCTGTGCTTCTTCACCATACCCCCTTCTCTCATATTCATTTCTTTCCTTACAATAGTCTTCCTCTTCTTGCTGAAAAAATAACCGGAAGGAGGGAGCTCATCTCTGGAAATGGGGGTGAGGTCACCAACATATATATCTCCCATCCGTGGGAGTCCAAAGGTGGATTGTAAAGGAGTTAAGGAAGTTATGGGACTTCCTAGCTCTATAGACCTTGTTTTTCCCATAGCCTCAGGTATAATGACATCAACAGTAGGTGATGAAGGAGGAGTGGACTTACTGGAATCGGGAGGTGTCATGGGCCTCTTCTCTGCTTCCGTCTCTGGATTTTCTATTTGTAAGGCCTCTTCATTTCTTGAAGACCCTTCAGTCTCCTGAGGAAATTCTTCAAGATTGACTTTATCTTGTGTTTCTTGTCCGAAACCTAGAGGAGTATCTTCTTGTTCCCGAGGAAGGGTAATTGCTTCACCTTGCAGCACTTTGGGAAGACTGCTCCATCTGTGTTTCTGGAAGATCTGAAAACTAGCTTGCAAGTCGGACGACAATGCATGTACCATTTCTAACACTTCCTCATAGGTCTTAGTCCCTTTGAACAGGTCGTCGCAAGGGGACTTCTCATGTTCATAAGCCTTCATATTACAGTGGGACATGTGTTTTCCCACTAATTGGTAAGGATCGTGCTTCTTGTGCTCGAGGTTTACTAATTTAACCTCCTCTAGCGTTGTTGCTTCAACTTTGGAATGACCTAAGTTGAGCAATGAAAATTTCCCAATCTGAACAGGAAAAACTGGCCAAAATTTCTTTTGAGACATTTTTAGTTCTATCTCAATTCCACCTGTTACTATTTGACAAGCTATCTCCCTGCACACCAGTCTATCAGGGAGGAATTTTGAGAGGGCGTGTGGGGGAATTGAACACCTGAAAACTCTGATGTATGAAAAATTCTCCTCAATGAACCAGTCAGCAACTGCCCTGAGGTTTCCTGTGACCAACTCTGAAATGCGGGGAGGTGCACAACCGTACAACATATGATGTAGTGGTATCACCACGAAATGAAAAATTTCATAGAGCGATTCCTTGGCGTTTTCTTCCCAAAGTTTAGAATGATATTCGTGAATTGGCTCCGGGTAAGTCGGATTCCAACTCCAATTCATCAAAGGGAAATGATTTGAGAAGCATATAACATCCATGATGTATGTTGACATATAAAATGCTACTGGTCGGCCTTTTGATCTTGCCGTCTGATAGTCCATGACCTCCTTCGCCATGTTATCGGATAAAATCTTATCCTAATTGAAGTTGTAACCTTCAGCTGCCTCGTGCAAAAGAGGTACCCATTCTGCAGGAAAATGGGTGGGACTTTTTCTACTGAAAAGTATACATAACATTATCGCCACATAGATCATGTATTCATTCAATGAGGCTGTGGCGTAAATACCATGGGTTTCAACCCTGAATTTTCCCTCATTCCTCCACCAATCTTTGATTAAGTCAGGATACGTTTGGTATGACTCAGAACATTATTTCCTTTGAAATTTACTCACGAAATCTTGATTATAAAGATACTTGGGACTGGGAGATAATTTATACATTACTTGTAAATGTTCTGGTCTGAAAGAGTCAACGACGACCCCTCAGCTGTCCAGAATGCTCCTTGTCTGTACGTAAGTTAGCTGTAAGGCCCAACTAATCATGTCATTATAAGTCATAATTCATGGTCGTGTAGCTATTATGTGGAGCTCACACTCCGCTATATCTCGAATCTTGTTGTCGGCATCGTGAGGGAAATTTTTTATTTCATAATCCAGAGTCTCAAAAATTTGCCTCCGGGATTTTATGGAATCGATGGCATGCGGTGTTGTATCAGATATAACGTCTTCGTCTGGACTCGAGCTTTCTGCAATTTCTTCGCTTTTCTTGGGTGCCTTCTTAGGTGCCATGATACCTGTGTTGGATCAGAGAGCTGTTTACAGAGAAAGTGTGTATAAAACCAGGTAAACGTGATTTGCTGCAAATGTAAAGGATAACTATGAAGTTCAAAATATAAGACTTTATTAACCTTCAATTTCATGTTATAACGAGTGTACAGACGCAGACGACGAAAAATTAATGTTTTTTAATGAAAATACATGCCTGGAGATACACTTTCGTGTCAAAAAAATCTTCATTTATCCTTTATTAATGTTGTCGTATATCGGTGATTTCGAAACTGGAGTTTCAAAAATCACCGCCTTCCTCAATTCTCGAAATGCGAAAGGCGATTTAATTATCACTAATCCTATTTTAAAAACAAATTAACCTTAATCTTAAACCTTGTTTAGGGAAAACACAATTTTGCATTTCAGAACTTCAGAGATCCTAGCGTCAGGGGATATGTCATAAGCAATCCCTGGATCGCGAAATTGCGATGATATTAGTGAGGCACTAAGACACGTATTAGGGTTTTAATTAATACAGGTTAATAATTAATTATCCTTTTAACTTGTTCGGAAAAGTGAGGATCGAGAGTTTGACGGTTGAGAGTTCGAAAGTGTTTCGATAAAAGGAAAAACCTGAATTGCGAAAGATTAAGGGAATGATAATTATGTTTAGGAACTTAATTAATTACGGGTTTAAAGAGCGCTTTGTGGAAAGCGATAGAAAAGGTAACCTTTATTTCTTTCCCCTTTAAATATTTTTAACAAGCTAAACATTTTTGGGATTTCGGCATCGGGAAATAAGATGGTTGAAGATTATACTTCGAGAAAAACCGAATCTCGAAAACCCAAAAATGAACGGAAAGCTCTGATTTCCCCTTTTTGGACTAGGGGTGGCTCCATGACTTAGGAAAAGATGAAGCGTTAGTTTTCAAATATAGGAAAAAATTGAACTTCGTGTCAACACAATAATCGGAGAAAAAGGAAGATCACCTTGGGGCATAGGAATATCACCTTGGGTAAGAATCAATTCATGATCGTTTTTTATCACGATAGGATCAACAAATGATCCTATCTTCCTAAAGCTCATGAGAGATAGTGAGGAGTTTCTACAAATAATACACACACAGAATCAAAGCATGGAAAGGATGAAGGAAATATCAGAAGAGAGAGCACATTACATAAGTGCTATCGAAATTGAAATCCCCACAGTAAACTCCAAAAGAACCAAGGAAGAATCTTGTCTGTTGTTGTAGTTCTCAGGACAATATTGGACTGTCAGATCGCACAGAAGCTAGAGACTAATCGTTGGATAAAGCAGGCTTCGGGACTTCAGAGCTTCACCACTTCGACGATTATTGAAGACAAGGTAGAGGCATGAAATCCCCAAATCCACGAAGTGTCGAAACCACAAAGGGTAAAAACTCTAATTGCAAAATTCTATCGACCATTGATTTGAAATGAAAATATTGAAACTATCAGATCACACTAAAAGGAAGAAGGTGGTAAACTCTAAAATTGTCCTAATCTGACGATAAGAAGCTCAGATAAACCAAGAAATCCCAAACTCCAAAGCCCCATAGTTAACAAAAGCCATCGATGAAGACAAGGAAAGATCTACAGTGATAGATCTATTCGACACTTTGACAATGATCGAAGGATGGTATAAAAGTGCCAAAAATCCTGAAGCTACGAAGTAATGAAATGTCAAAATCCTAGTCAACAGGACCATGTCAGCAATTGATGACATGTGGTTCAATCAAATAGTGACAAGTGTCAAAGTCGATGTGGCACATAAGGAGTGTAAAAATAAAAAAGTAGGTTGGCACGTGGCACACTCACTAAGGGTCCACATCATTATAGATGACATAAACATGCCACGTCAGTCCGGGACTACAACCTCTGGGGATAACCATATTTTCCTACCAGCAGAAATACCCAGAGCATCGAAGGCTGAAGTCACGAAATAATGTTGATTGTTGATCTAATATTTTTGGACCGTCCAATCATATAGGGGAATGAATAGTTTGCCCGATGCTGACCACTCTGATATTACGAGGAATATCAAACAACTAAAGAACCGAAGGGAGAAGTAGTAAATTAACGTTAACTATTGATCTACTACGGGATCATTCTTGATCGTTGATCAAGTGTAGTGGAAAGATAGGATAAGCGGGGCCAAAGGCACAAATTCCCAGAGTAAATAGAAACTGTCAGATTGAGTTAGGGGAAGATCCATGGTGGTGGACCTATTTGTTACTTCGGTGATATTTGAAGGAAATGATAAAGCTAAAAACTCTCGGAGTCCCAAAGCCTAGGAATCTTGTAAACCGTCAAATCAGAGTTGCGTGGAAATTGTCAACTTTGGCATTGACCAACTTTGGATATAAAGGAATTTGAGTTACTCAAAGGATCTCAAAGTCCCGAAATTTTGAAATGAACGAGGAACATCCATCTCAACTAAAGATTAAGTCTGAGCCGTCAATCATCTAAAAGAAAAAATTAGTCAAATTTCAACAAGAAATGTGGTAGTATAGATCTGACCATCCATCATAAGGTTAGATAAATGATGAAGGCTTAGAAGCATAGATTAAGTTGTGTAGACATTGGAAAGGAGGAGATAACATATTTTTTGATCGGGACCATTGGATGAGACTAGGGAAAATATCAACAGAGGAGCAAAACTTCGCCACTCCGGGGATAGTTGGAATTAAGCAAGAGGCATAAATATCTTGGAGTCCTGAATCTTCGAAGTCCCGGAGTAAATGAAATTCATCCATATCAATTACTAATTAAGTCAGAACTGTTGATTGTCAATACTTGACAATGATCCAGAGCCAACAAAGTTGCAGGATTGAAATCTAATTGTCGATCAAAGGAAGAAGAGATCAATGAATAAGATCTTATCACATCACAAGTTGCACAAATATTAGACCAGACCGTTGATATGAGAATTTCTAGAGTAATGATAACCATTATATTAGCCATCATGATATGTAACCAATCTGGAAGGTAACACTCTGTAAGATATCTCTTCGGAAATAACAAGAGTTTGGTAAAGGATAAAAGCTCTGAAGGGCCGAATCCCAGAGGACAAGGTTATGTTGTTGGTCGTGTGAGTGCTCAAGGTATCAAAGGTGCAACACTAACACTTAGGGAAGTGCTTAGTTGGTAATCTCGTGGTTTCAAGCTCACGGACACACGAATTTTGGATTGAAGGGAGAGCCTATTAATTAAGAGTCGAATTCAAAACAATTCGAGATCTGTAAACTAATGAACCGATACACAATCATGATTAAATAAGAGTTAAATCATGAGCATTATGAATAAAGAATAAAAAGGAAAAATGATATTTTTGAAATTTTAATATTATCATTTAAATGAAAGGGTACAATGTTTCGATGTCAAAATACATCTTGATTCAAACCAAAATACACAATGGATTAACCCTATGCCTTTTGAAAAAGTATACAAAACAAACAGACAAAGTGGAAAGAGTGTCTTGGTGGATATATATATATATATATATATATATATATATATATATATATATATATATATATATATATATATATATATATATAATGGATTGACTGAAAGTTCATTCTATTAGGTTGGTGCTTGTTTACAAGCTGATTCTTGTTATGAAGGTTGGATTCCTCACATCTCAGTTGGATATGAGAACTACAAGTTGGGTCTTGTATCATAGAGTTGGATCTCTCATATGTAGTTGAAGTTGAAGATATTAACGGATTGATTTTATTTGTATTCATTCAAGTTAAATAAATAAAAGAAAGATAGTTTATCTACTTCATACAGTTTGTGTTATACATGTTTATGAATAATTAATTGAGTTGCATATATCTTATTCAGTTAATTCAGTTAATCTATGAAAGTGTGAAAAGCAGTCAAAAGTTTCAGACACTGATTCACCCCTCTCCTCTCAGTGTTAGTGTGTGTTTCGAAAATTGGTATTAGAGTAGGTGCCTTCAGCACAGTTTAAACACTAGAAGGTAAACTCTGAAGAATTGGGTGGAAAAATGGCTCTCTCCACAAATGAAGCTCCCTTATTTGATGGAACAAACTACTCTTCATGGAGGGAAAGAATGAAATGGTATCTGAATTCAAGAGGATCTGGTGTTTTGGATTCAGTAGTATCTAAACCTTGGTACTCAACTACCTCAAAGAACAACTCCAAAACTGTAAAAGAAGTAAAGAAAAATAATTCGATAGCATTAAAGAAAATCCAGAATGGTCTGTCAGACTAAGTCAAAGAAAAGATGGGACATTTCACCTCTGCTAAAGAACTATGGCTCCAACTAGAGAATTCTTATCAAAATAAAGAAAAAAAACAAAGAAATAGAGAATTCCAATCAGTTTATAGAACAAAACAAAGATACTAAAAAATCCAATCAGATTAAAGAACAAAACTCAGAAATGGAGAAATCCAATCAGATTAAAGAACAAAACTCAGAAATGGAGAAATCCAATTAGATTGAAGAACAAAATACAGATAAAGAGAATTCTAATTAGAATAAAGAGCAAAACAAAGAAGAGGACAATTCCATCAAAGAATTGATGAAAACCACAGTCACCAACATAGAAGACTACTACATCAAGTAATTGATGAATACTTCAGTATTCACTAAAGAAAAACTATTGGATTTTAAGACTAATGTTGTAGCTACATTTGAAGTGATCAATATGAAACCAGGAAATGGTATGTATATTGAAGTTACTAAGGATGTTCTTGACCAACTTGAATACATAGTTATGTGCACTTTTGAAGAATTAGAGAAACTTCAAAAGAAAGATATGTTGCTACTAGAACAATTATATCAATCTAATCTTGAAGATCATGAAAAAAATATTCAGCTTGAAGACAAAGAATAAGAGATCAATATATTAAAGACTGAAGTTGTTGATCTAACAAAAAAAATGAACGAGTTGAAAATGTATGACAATATCAATAAATGCACAGAAGACTTAGAAGAAACAAAAGAATTGGTCAACACTCTAAAGCCTCAACTTGAGAAAGATAAAGAACTTGAAGAAACCTTGAAGAGCTAGTTGATTAAAAAGGAAAAATTGTGCCACACGTTGGAAATGGAAGTCATCAACCTCAAAAGGATTCAGTGAGAGAACAAGGAAGAAATCAAAATATTGAAGACTAAAGTTGTTTATCTAACAAAATAAATATAAGAGTTGAAGACATATGACAAAACCAATAACTGCACAGAAGTCTTGGATGATACAGAATAAATGGTCATCAATATAAAGACTCAACTTGAAGAAGCTAAGGAAAGAGAAGAAGCCTTGAAGATCCAATGGACTAAAAAGGAAGAAACATGTCACATGTTGGAATTGGAAGTTATCAACCTCAAAACGAAGAATGAAAAGACAAAAGAAACTATGAAATTCCAGAACAGCTCAGCCATCCTAGATAGGATATGGAACAGTCAAAGATCAATTGATGACAAAACCGATCTTGGATATAATAAGAAAGAAGAAGTTGGAAAATAGAGCACCATTCAAAAACATGATAAATGATCATACTCCTCAAAGGAAAAAATGTACAGTCACAAACCAAAAACAAACCATGAACTTTGTCAAGGAAACTATAAAAGTCAAAAACAAGAAACATATCAAAAGACATGTTTCTCATGTCACAACAGACTCAAGTATGGAAACACCTTCAATGGCTATTTCTTTTCTTGTCATAACTTTGGTCACAAAGCATTGGAGTGCAAGAGTCCTGAAAAGAAAAATTCAGGAAGGTCCAATAACCTAATGAGATGTTGGAGATGCAATTATGTTGGCCACACAACAAAGCTTTTTCATATCATAACATGCTACAATAATGATAGGTTTGTCCACAAATATCAAAAATGCAGAAAATCAAGAAGTCAATCCATGAGAAATAATTCATACAAGTTAGGAAGAAAATCTAAAGATGGTTGGAATAAAAGAAGAGATGAAAAATCTCAAAGGACAAATTTAGAAAAGAAATATCCAACAAACAAAATATCTCATGAAAAGATATGGAGAAGAAAATATGAAATAGAAAGCAAGAAATATGATCTGGCACGTGAAAATGAAGAAATTTATAACAAGAAAATGATGGGTGAAGTTCCTAATAAGGAATGTTACATTCATAGATTTGAATATGAAATGGATCAAGCTCAAGAAACGAGAGTTCCTAAAGAAAAATATGACACAATAGCAGATCCTAACAATATCGTGCAGATCAATAGTCCATTAGTCAATGAAAGAAAAATGCAAAAAGAAGAAGATGAAGAAACTTGTGGTGCAAAGAACGGTGATAATAATGATGAATCTTCAATATCATATCAACCAGAAGAATTGAGCAATGAAAATATTGGAAATTTTCCAATATTATTTTCATGAACTACTAAATTTCCCCTCAACGGAAAATATGAATAAAAGGATGGAGGAAGGATTTTATAGCATGATTTGAAGTAAGTGCTACAAAATACTACTAAAGTATGGTATGATCTAAACCCAATAAGGTATTTCGAAAAGAATGAAAAAATTATGAAGAAGACTTACCAAACAACAAGATGTTATTAAGCAAAGATCATGGTTTGAGGAGCTTCAAGACAATAACATGAATATCATATTTACTTATAATTGAGAAAATATGAAGAGGCTCTTGTGCTACAAATGATTAAATAGAGGAATAGCATCATAAAGAAATTGGAATCAATCTGGAAGGAAGTAAAGGTAGTCCTTGAACAACATTTGTATAAATCTTGGCACACTCTCTAAAGAAGGAAGAGAAAACATGATTAATAATATGGAGTGCATCAACTTGGTTAGAAGAGGATTATAGCCTAGGTATCATGACAAACTAAAGCATGTCTTAAGTATTTGAGGCAACAATACAAACAACAGATGAAAGGACCAATTCAATCTTGTTTCTAAGGGACAAAAGTTGAAGTTGGAAGGACTATGAATAAGATATTAAATTGGTTGAAGAATGGAAATTAAATTAATTGGTATTGATCAATGGTATTCTTGTGAAAGATCAAAATATCAAGAAGAATAAAGAAACATATCAAGAAGATTAGTAAGATTCACACCCTTGTCCTTTATAACAAAGGAGAAGACAATAAAACCCTATGAAAAAATAAAAACTCAAGGGGAGTATTTAATTTGGTCATCAAATGAGGAAGTCATTGGATTAGTTTGAAAGGACTTGATCACTACAAAAAATTGGTATCAATAAGACTCCCTATTTGAACACAAAATCCCAAGAGATTGAGATAACAACTAATACATTCATAGGGGGAGAAAAGCAATAAAAGTTTAACTCTTTGTCATTGATGTCAAAGGGGGAGAAAAATAGTAAAACAAATTTGGTATCAATAAAATTTCAATCTTCCAACTTGAAAATGAGATCAGTGATAGGGGGAGAAAAAATATTTGTTTTACATAAATGTTTCGCTAAATTCCAAAGGGGGAGATTGTTGGAACTATTGATTGTGTGTTGTCATTGATGGAAACATGAGTTAAACATGTACAGTAATCAAAGAAAAATGAATATAACCTTGGGGCAGAAGCAATTCGTTATTACTGTTGATCACGATAGGATCAAAAAATGATCATATGTTCCTAAAGCTCATGAGAGATAACAGGGAGTTTCTACGAAGAGTACACACACATAATCAGAGCATGGAAAGGATGAAGGAAAGATCAGAAGGGAGAGCGCATTACATAAGTTCTATTGGGATTGAAATCCCCATAGTAAACTCCAAAATAACCAAGGAAGAATATTGTTCATTGATATAGTTCTCGGGACAATTCTGGACCGTCAAATTACACATAAGCGAGAGCCTAATCGTTGGATCAAGCAGGCTTTGAGACTTTGGAGTTTTTCCACTTCAACGATTATTGAAGACAAGGAAGAGGCATGAAATCCATGAAGCCACGAAGTGCCAAAACCACAAAGGGTAAAAACCATAATCGCAAAATATCTCCGACCGTTGATCTAGAATGAAAATATTGAAACCGTCAGATCACGCTAAAAGGAATAAGGTGGTAAACTCCGACATTGACCTACTTCAACAATAAGAAGCTCAAATAAACCAAGAAATCTTGAACTCCAGAGCCCCGGAGTTAACAAAAGTTGTTGATCAAGACAATGAAAGATCTACGGTGATAGATCTATTCGACACTTCGGAAATGATCGAAGGATGGTATAAAGGTACCAAAACTCCTGAAGCTACAAAGTAACGAAATGTCAAAATCCTAGTCAACATGACCATGTCAACAATTGATGACACATGGCTCAATCAAATAGTGACAAGTGTTAAGGTCGATGTGGAACATAAGGAGTGTAAAAATCACAAATCAAGTTGACACATGGCACACTCAGCAAGGGTCCACGTCATCATAGGTGACATCAACACGCCATCATGCCACATCAGTCCAGGACTATAACCTCCGGGGATAACCAGCCTCTCCTACCAGTGAAAATACCCACAGCACCAAAGGCTGAAGTCACAAAATAATGTTGATCGTTGATCTAATATTTATGGATCGTCCAATAATATAGGGGAAGGAATAGTCAGTATGATGCTAACCACTCTAGGATTACGAGGAATCCCAAAAAACTAAAGCGTTGAAGGATGAAGTGGCGAATTAACGTTAACTATTGATCTACTATGAGATCATTCTTGACCGTTGATCAAGCGTAGTGAAAAGATAGGATAAGAAGGGCCAAAGGCACGAAGTTCAAGATTAAAAAGAAACCATCGGATTGAGTTAGGGGAAGATCCATGGTGGTGGACCTATTCGGTACTTCAGTGATATTTGAAGGACATGATAAAGCTCAAAATTCCCGGAGCCCCGAAATCTTGTCAACCGTCAAATCAGAGTTGCATGGAAATAGTCAACTATGGAATTGACTAACTTCGGAGATAAAGGAAGTTGAGTTACTCAAAGGATCCTGAAGTCCCAGAATGTGGAAATGAATGAGGACCATTCATCTCAACTGAAGATTAAGTCAGAGTTGTCGATCATCTAAAATCCAAAATTAGTCAAAGTACAATGAGAAATGTGGTATTATAGATCTGACCATCCGTCATAAGGTTAGATAAATGATGAAGGTTTAGAAGCACAGATTAAGTTGTGTAGACATTAGCAAGGAGGAGAAAACATGTTTTTTGATTGGGACCATTGGATGAGACTGGGGAAAAGATCAACGGAGGAGAAGAACTTCGCCACTCTGGGGATAGTTGGAATTAAGCAAGAGGCATAAATATCTCGGAGTCATGAATCTTCGAAATCCCGGAGTAAATGAAATATCTCCATCTCAATGACTAACTAAGTCAGAACCATTGATCATCAAGACTTGACAATGATCTGGAGTCAACAAAGTTGCATGATTGAAATCTAACTGTCGATCAAAGGAGGAGGAAGAGATCAATGGATAATATCTTATCACATCACAAGTTGCGCAAAGATTAGACCAGATCATCAATCTGAGAATTTCTGTAGTAATGCTAGCAATTAGATTAGCCAGCATGAGATGTAACCACTCTGGAAGGTAACACTCTGTAAGATATCTCTTCAAAAATAACAAAAGTTTGGAAAAGGATAAAATATTTGAAGGGCCGAAGCCCGAAGGACAAGGTTATGTTGTTGGTTGTGTGAGTGCTCAAGGTATCAAAGGCACAACACTAGCACTTAGGGCAGTATTAGTTGGTAAGCTCACGGTCACACGAATTTTGGATTGAAGGGAGCGTTTGTTGATTAAGACTTGAATTCACAACAATTCAAGATATGTAAACGAATGAACCGATACACAGTGATGATTAAAGAAGAGTTAAATCATGAGCATTATGAATAAAGATTAAAAAGGAAAAATTATATTGTTTAAAGTTTAATATTATCATTTAAATGAAAGGTTACAATGTTTCATTATCAAAAGACATCTTGATTCAAACCAAAAGACACAATGGATTAACCCTATGCCTTTTGGAAAAGTATATAAAGCAAGAAAAAAAAGTGGAAAGAGTGTCTTGGTGGATATATATATATATATATAGTCACAGGTTCAAATCCAGAGGGGGGTAGGGTATGTATACCTTCGTAGACTTTACCAGTCAAATTGCTGGGTGGAGGGGGGTCCCTTGTCCCACAAACAAGGGGGTCTCATACACCAATTTGGTGTGTTGGCTTGGCCGTGACCTTATATATATATATATATATATAATGGATCAAATGAAATTTCATTCTATCAGGTTGGTGCTTGTTTACAAGCCGAGTCTTGTTATGAAGGTTGGATTCCTCACATCTCAGTTGGATCTAAGATCAACAAGTTGGGTCTTGTATCAGAGAGTTGGATTTCTCATATTCAGTTGAATTTGAAGTTATTAACGGATTGCTTTTATTTGTATTCATTCAAGTTAAATAAATAAATAAATAAATAGTTTATCTACTTCATATAGTGTATGTTATACATGTTTATGAATAATTAATTGAGCTGCATATATCTTATTCAGTTAATTCAGTTAATCTATGAAAGTGTGAAAAGAAGTTAAAAGTTCCAGACAATGATTCACCCCTCCCTGCCCAGTGTGAGTATGTGTTTCAACACTACCAAGATCTTTCCAATTCTTCCCTGGTCTCGGTCTTTGTTATTAAAAGATTATATATATTATAAAAAATGTTTCGTTGATTATTCAATCCAATTTCTAATTGGGGCTTATCATCCTAAGGCAAAGTCATGTATTTAAAAAAAAATGTTAAACCAGATTTCAAATTTTCAGTTGGTTCTACAGTATGGTTGCCAAAAATGTTGATGCTTGAATCTGTCATGACCGAAACGACACCCTCTCTAGGATGCAAATCCTCCTTCTTCTTTCTACAGAGGTGGTACTCTCTGTTTTATAATATTATTTGATATTCTAGATTTCCAAAATGATAGAGGACTTTGAGAAAGTCCACTATTATACTCAAAGAAAGATAAAAGTTACATAAAATAAAAATAAAATGTTTTAAAGAAAATTCCTGAGAGATGACCATGAACCTCATACATCACACATTTGAAAACATTGGTAAAATTTCCTCACATCCATCATAGCGAAAACAAAGATTTTTATCACACATAAAAATAAAAGAAGATGATATGTACGCATAAGAGAACTTTAATAGAGTAGACACATGTAGAGCTCAAAGGAAGAAAATGATAGACCAATCTCAAATATTTTATACTCAAAACTCGGAGTTATAAAACACCATCAAAATTGATCCCGACTTAGTTCTCTTGGGATTTCTGAAAAAATATTAAAGTTTATTACAATGCTTTGAAATTAAAATGTGTTTGTCCAGAGGGATGGGATTAAGGCTGACGCGGACCATAAAAGTAAATATAAACAATAAATAGACTGTGGAGAGAAGAAGGCGGGCGAAGGCAGAGTAACAAGCCATGGAAGGAAGACAAAAGGAAATGATAAGATTTTGGTTAAACCTTTCTAATCAAAGAAGAAAATAATTGGATGAAAAAATCATAAGGAAAATAAAATGTGATCAACATAAACTTACTATGATGGTATCTCTCGTTATTCACTTGCTTGTTGTTGTCCTTTTATTTTCCTCGTTGATAGTTATAGGAACTGTCTCAACTGTTGTTTCTTGGCCCTCTTTAGTTAATTTATTGATTTACCTCTTAAACCAATCTTCAATATAATTCTTCATTGGCACAACATTTATCTCATGCCTAATTTTGATATTAAACAATTCACCCTCTAAATATCTTATAGGTCATGAGAAATACCGTGGATTGACTCCTCAATATCTTGATTTTTCATATAATAATCGATAAACCAATTATCTATCTCTTCTTCACCATATTCAATTATGCCATTAAATTTCTTAGTCGATAATCCCTTTAGTATCTCCAGATGTTCATAAAATTGTTGCATTGTCATAAACATTGAATTGAAAATTAATTTAGGATCTTGCACCTCACTAGTGCTTCCTGCTAAATCTATTTCTTTGAGCCTTCTAAATAATTCTTCTCTTTTAACTATAGCTTCACTGCATGCTTGGAAAACGTTTCTAAAATTCTTGATCTTTTCTTTCCAATATGCATTCAGTTGTTTGATCTGACTAGGAGAAGGTAAATCTTCTTCTCTCCTCTTTAATTCTGTCATGTTTGAGAATTTTATTCCAAATGGTAAAACAAATTGTGTAAAATCATTCTTCATTCTTAAAATCATCTTGGAGATACTCTTGAAATGCATGTGCTCTTGAACCAAAAGAAACAATATTTTTAGATACCTCCCAGGCCTCTATTATCAATGGCATTCTCTTTTTAATATTTTTCTCAACATAATTTCAAACCATTGTAAGCAAAATTGATGATCCCTTTAACTTGATACCAGTTGTAGTTGGTTTAATCATTGTCAAAGGAATGGCCAAGATGGGAAGAGACATCAAGGCAGTCTTCAATTCTTTGATCTTTTCCTTTAAGTTGACATTCTCAGCCTCTAAACCATAAATAAAGTCGTCAAGCATGTCCCCAGTTTCCCTATGAATTTTGGAAATATGGGACGATACCATATTCTTTAAGTCGACCTCTGAGCGAGCTTTTCCTTTTTTATTTTTCTCATCAATTCTTCCTACAATCATGTTTTTAGATTCTCTGTAAAAAACAACGCTCTGAAAAGTGAAGAATTCTTCCTCACTAAACGTTTCATTCCCAATAACTTCCAGTAAAGAATCTTGTTGAGCAACATGCTCCTCTTGTTCTATTGTAGGAAATATTTTTTCAATCTCTTCTTCTAGTTCCATATCTTCCAAGGAAAAGCTTTGGATATCATTTTATATAAGATTATTTTCTTCCTCTTGCACTAGGGTTTTTCTCTTATTTCTCACTAGCAACTTGTGTGAAATTTCAATTTTTTCAAACGGAGGATTCTTGTCTCCCCCTCCACTGGAACTATTGTTGACAATATTTTTAATTGGGTGGGTCGTTGGAGCACTGCTCTTGGAGGTAGAATTATTACGAGTGACAACTGAAGATTGAGCACTTCTTTCACTGGGAATTTTTCATTTTTGATTGTAAATATCCTTACTGCTAAGTAATGTTTCTAAATCGCTAGTGTTATGTACATGAGTGCTTTGGATTTTAAATTCGCCTGCTTCGCTAAAGACAGTTTGAATGAAAGAGTTATTGAACCCTACTAATACCATATGTTCAACAAATATTTTGATTGGATCAAAACCTTTGATATTTTTAGCATACTTTAAACTCACATTGTTAAAATTATTTGCAAATTCATCAATTGTATTTATATTTATGAAGACAAACTCTCCAATATTCCATGGCAAGAGAATAAACAGTTTTTTCATTTTTTCATGGAAAAAGTGCAACCACAAATTATATTGCCTCACTACCTTTGTAATAAATAATTTATCGAGTACATAATACGGAAGGAAGAAGGATTTTCTTTTGAGAAAAATATCCTTATGATATTATGATTCTCCATTTTCTCTATTGTTCCCTTTTTCTCTAAAAATTTGGTAGCTTCAACAGATATCCTGGGAGTGTTTTCATCCAACAAACGTTTTTTGAAGACTGAAACAAAGTCATTATACACTTCATAAAAAAATAGAGGGGTTTGATGCCTCCATAGTGCCTGATACCAAAAGGTAACAATATCTGCTTCACAATTTACCCTTTTATTGATGGTCAAATTTGGGAATTGGCAAAAACTAATGGTCAAGGCATTGAAAATGGGAAAACACTAATGGTTGGAACGATATCAATCCCAATCAATTTCATGTAAAAATAATCCATCAAACAACCTAGATATATATATTAATGTGTAGCTCCAACACTTAATGAGCATGAGACAAAGTAAAATCCAACCAAAACATTTGTTTGTAGAAACGTCACCTCAACTATAAAGAATGCACACTATTGGAGTAAAGAGAGATGAGGTTGATTGTAATGTCCCTTTCTGAGTAGGAGCTCCAGAGAGGATGGCTTAGCAGTCTAAACATCCCCTTTTAGGCTATAGTCAGGGAGAAACGAGGGAAACAAAGTCATTTGGTGTCATTTCACTAGGGAATGTTATATTTCGAAAGTGACATTAAGTGAAAAGTGGGAAAATCGTATTTTAAGTGAATTAAGCTAAAAATAGAGGGGCGACTGAGTGAAGGAGATAAAAATATAGGTAAAAATAGAATTAGGGTTTGATTGGGTATATGAAGGGAACAACGACCTAATTCCTCATTATCACAATTTATAATTTGACATTTGAACTCTGATGAGAAAACATGGGTTCAGGCGAATCAATGGAGATTGTGGATTCCAGAAGGAAAACACTAGTGGGTTGATTTCGGTATTGAGAGACACACCCTAGTCACCGGGAAGATCATCCATATCTTTCATTATTTTTCAACAACAGTTTTACAGGTTCAGACAGCTAGTGCACACTTCATTAGGGTGAGGGCGCAAGTGTTGGGAGACTTAGAGGTTTAGCCTATCCTGACCAGGGAGAATCCATATATTTCCTTCTAACTCAATTGAGAGGAAGGAAGGGAACATATTTTGAGATATTACTTGCCAGATTTCGATGGAGGAATCATCTAGGGCACACCAGTCAGCTATTGAGGGCACAACACTTAGAGAGGCACATTCAAGATTCCAGAGAGATCACCGAACTAGATCCGTGGAAACCCTTCCGACCCAGTTCAGAGGAGGCCAGGGTGCTTAGATTGAGACATTTACAGCCAGATTCCGGTGGTGGAATCACTAGGGCGAAACAGTTGAGATGAGGAGGGGCGCAACCCCCTAGGGGATCCCATCCAAGGTCCGTAAAGATTAGCAGAGGGATGATATTCAAGAATATAGTTATTGAGATGATGTTTGAGGTCAGGGCACAACGTTTGAGACGAATTTCAGGGTTATCAGTGGAGTTTAGCCACCAAGGAAAACATTCTAGTCTTGCAGCAATTGATGTGTGAGTTGTAGTAGCATGCAACCATTCATCTTTCTCATCCACTGATCCATTATCATCCTTCATTTCAAGTATTTTGATTTATCATTGTTGTGTGTATTCTAGCTAAGATCTATCTAGTCTTCATCTAGCTGAGAGATTCATTTACTTTCCCCACATGCGGTATTATACCTTCATTCATATTTCATAATATACTTGGTCACGGTCATTGTGTGTTTGATATCTATTGCATGTTTGATTATATAATGTTAAACACATTGAAAACCATTGAAACACAAAGAATAACCTTTAACTGCATCCAGAATCCCAAAAAGTATCATTTTCGACAGCTAATAGTCGGTAGTTGAGGCATATATTATGATCTGGAGATTTAAGGATATTACAGTGGTATCATAGCTTTAGTACTGCGAGCTCGTGACTAATGTTTGGATAAGTTCAGAAGATAACCTAAAGGGTTGTGAGCATGTAGGTGATAAATATGTCACTTACAACAAACACAGTGAAATGATGAGACCTAGGGCAGATTATCCCCCCTTTCCTCACGATTCAGAGGATGAGGAAGAGGTACATAGGGAAGCAGAGAGAAGGGTAGAGTGCGAGGCAGAACGTGAGGTAGAGAGGATGATGGGAGACAAGTATGAAAGGACAGAAGGTAGTGTGAAAGCACCCATGGACCCAGAGGCAACCTTCGTGTAGGTTCTTAACACTTGGGTGATCAATCAACAGGCTATGACTCAGTCTTTGGCACAGATGGCTGATAGATTGACTATAGGGAGGATTAAGTCACACATGCCCCGCATGCAACACATGGGAACACAAGAGTAGGCAGTATACCCCATTCACCTACTTGCACCTACACTTCATCGAGTAGGATCCCCCGACCACTATTCCCTAGATTCTAGAGGGACCCTCCAACAACAGTATAGCAATTAGTAGTACAGAGGCAAACCACAGAGGCAGATGATATCTCTGAGTACAAGAGAGAGTATGTAGCACTAGGACCGAAGTTCCATTAGGATATAACCTTGGTTGATTATTGTGGACTCAAACTCATAAATTGTCCTAGAGATCCTCAGAGGGGAGGAAAGCAACAACATCAGTAGGGGAAGAACATAGATTTCATCCGAAAAGTAAGTAAACTCACTATATCTTCTTTTGACGAATCATCCAAATGCATTGTCAGGGCTTGGGTACCGAAACTGGACATGTACTACAAGCTTAACCAGATGATAGAAACCGAGGCCGTCAGTTTCACTACCCTGCATTTGGAGGGAGAGGCACATGAGTGGTGGCATCATGGACTAGTGACGCTCAGTCACAGTCACATCACTTCTTACAAGGATTTCACAGAGAGGATCATGGACATGTTTGAAAGGAGAGATCCAGAGATCCATTTAAGGGATTTAACCTAGTTGGGACAAATTGGCACACCAGAGTGAATTCATCACAAAGTTTCAGAGGGTAGTCGTGGCAGTGACAGATATTTCAGAGCCCATATTGATCATGATTTTCACAGAGGGTGTCACATAACCCTTGACAGGATGGGTGAATGCCTACATAACTCACACACTACAGGATTCCATCCTGCGCACTAGAGATCTCGCAAACTCAATGCCAAAAAACAAAAAAAATTCCAAACCCTTTGTGCCACAAAAGGACCGGGATAGGAAACCATTCCAGAGAGAGTGGAAGGGTAAGGAAAATTTGGATGATGATACGAGGCGTAAGCTTATGAGGAAGAACCTATGCTTCACATGCAAGGACCCTTGGGTCCCCGACCACATGTGCATGGGCAAGGGAGAGATCCATTACATTGAGGTGGGAGCAGACAGTGATGAGAAGGAACAGGACAATGAATCCACTATCTCAAAGGAGGAGCTATCACATGCAGAGGAGAAGCCTCCAAGGAGATCACCGACACCGGTAGGGGCCTAACCATTGGTAGAGCCACAACCTTATGAGAAGGTTAAGAGACGGGTACCAAAAAAGGGAGGAGTCATAGTAACCCTTTTTGGTATTCCCAGGTATGACACCCTCAGGATCATAGGGACTATCCAGGGACAACGAGCAATTTCCATGATATATGGTGGGGAAACCCACAACTTCATTGATGATGCATTAGTATCAAGGTGAGCACCTCAAATAGAGGACTTTGAGGGGTTGATGTTGCAGTGGAAGATGGCCACACAGTGGAGTGTGTAGATAGATTCCCAGACTTGGAGGTAAAGTTAGGTAACTACACCATGAGAGATACATTTTATGTAGTTAACCTATCTAACACAGATGTGTTGTTGAGAGTCCAATGGTTGATCACCTTAGGAAATATTTATACCAAATACCAAACCTTGGATATGGGGTTCAAAGATAGTGAATGGAAGAGGATTGTACTAAGGGGCATGTCGATAGGGGCACCCAGGACAGTTTTAGAAAAGTGGATGGAGAGGATATTCAAGAATGGGGAAGTATCATATGAAACAGAGTGCTTAATCACCACACAAAGGCATTCAAATGGACAAAAACAATATCAGATAGATTTCGAGACTTTGTTGAGTTGGCATCAACAGGATTTTGGTCATATTCTGCCAGGGAAACCACCCGACAGGGGGTTTGAGCACACCATTGAGCTGGAGGAGGGTGATAAACTTGTGATTACAACACCTATCATCATCCTAGGAGGTTCAAGGATGAGATATAAAAATCAATCAAGGAATTGTTGGCGATGGGACACATCAGACCCAACAACAGTCCATTCCCTTCTTTAGTTGTCTTAGTTTTGAAGAAGGATGGGACCATGAGAATGTGTATAGATTACCGCTCTTTGAACAAGAAAACCATCAAAAACCAGTATCCTATCCCATGCATTAATGAGTTGATGGACGAACTGCATGGAGCATTTTTCTTCTCTAAGATTGACCTACACTCTGAATATCATCAGATCAACATTAGAGAGCAGGATATATATAAGACGACATCTCGATGCCACTATGGAAATTTTGAGTTCCTGGTTATGCCATTTGGCCTAACCAATGCACCAACCATGTTTCAGTCTTGCATGAACCATATATTCCGAGATGACTTGAGGAAATCAATATTGATATTCTTCGACAACATTTTGGTGTACAAAAAGACATGGCAGGAGCATCCAAGGCATTTGGATGAGGTACTCAACATCATGGAGTCACAGTCATTGTATGACAATGAGTCAAAGTTTGAGTTTGGCATGAAAGAACTGTTATACTTAGGCCACATTATCAACACACAGGGGTACATGTGCACCAGGAGAAGATCAGGGCTATTTTGGATTGGCTAACACTTAAGAACGTGACAGAGTTGAGGAGTTTCTTTGGGCTATGCAGCTATTACAGGAGGTTCGTGAAGGGTTTTTCATGGTTGGGGGCACCACTCACTGACCTTACCAGACAGGGGGCCTTCATCTGGACAGACAAGTCACATAAGACATTTGATGATATGAAGAAATTCATGGGAACATGTCCAGTGTTAGCATTGACGGATTTCACGTTGTCGTTTGTACTAGAGTGTGATGCATCAGGAGAGGGGATCAGAGCAATGTTGATGAAGGGGGGACACTGCATTGTATTTGAGAGAAGGAATCTCATTCATTCCGAGAGGCTGTATTCGATCTATGACAAGGAGATGATTGCAATCATGCCTGCCTTGACCAAATTCAGACAATACTTGGTGGGTAGTGTTGAGGGTAAATATTGTTGTTAAATAAATGCCCAATCATTTAATTGTCAACTTGAGGAGTTCGTAAACTTGTGAATCACATGCACATTATATGCAGGATTGAAGCTAATTTAACCTAATCTAGTGTTGAAGCTACAACTTGAATTGAATCATTAATGTAATGCGGGATGCTGACACACACGATTGAAATGAATCGCTGAAACACACAACTTAAATGAAATTGCGTAAATGAAATTAACTTGGAAATGGAAAATTGCATCAAAGGAAAAACAACATGTGAAGAGAAAAAAGACGACACATGTGAGCTCACACTAACAGTAAAACAATCTCAATTACATCACAATGATCAAATGACAAAATAATGAAGTCATGAAACTAATCCAAGAAATGACTATGAACCAAATGACTATCTCCTATCATTTATTTCTAATCATTTTCCAATCTAAATCTAATATTCTTCTAATCCCATAATGACTAATTACTTTCTCATCCTAATGACTACTCCCTCATGAAGATAGAGCACTCTCTTTTATACATGATATCTTTGAAAAGAATATAAGCATCTCATAATTACAGATCCACTTTTCTCTCAACCAATTTCCCATTATTACAAAATATGATCCCTTCAAATCCTCACACATATGTCTCATAAATCTTGGACAAGATAAATTATCCATTCCCTGTGATCTTCTCCTTGAAATAGGCTTGAATTATCTCCTCAAATCTTGAAATGGTGGAGGAAGTATTTGAGAAGTCTTTTTTAATTAATCATTCACATATTCCTACACATTACAAAGCTCACACATTTTTGAGATATATATGAAAACATGTCGATTTTCTAATATTTAATCATAAATTCTCTTTTAATACTAAAATGAATAAAGTGGAAAATAATAAGGTGAAACCCAAATGTATTTATGAAAACGGTATAATGGAATAATGGAATATGGATAAATGAGAGGAACAATGAAAGGAAAACAAGATGAAAATGCGACATTTCCAAGGCCCAATGGGCAACAAATTTGTGGTTAAGACATACCATAATAGTTTGAAGTATTTCCTTGAGCAGAAGGATCTCGGCGAGCGTCAACAAAAGTGGGTGAAAAAGGTCCAGAACTTTGATTTTGATATAGAGTATGTCAAGGGAAAGAAGAACGTTGTGGTAGATTCATTATCTAGGAGATCAACATCTTGTTCCTTGATGGAGATTTCAATAGATTGGAAATCCCACTTGTTAGTGGAATATTCCAAGAACAAGTTTGCTTGTGAGATATTGAATAGGAAGGTACATGATAGAAAGTACAAAGTAATATACACCATCATCTTCTACAAAGACCGAGTCTACCTAGTGCTAGGGTCAGGTCTCAAGAATAATATTTTGGCAACAGTACACGACTCTCCATTAGCAGGCCATCAATGGTTCTTCAAAACCTACAGGTAGGTCAAAGAGAGATTCTCTTAGAAGGGTCTCAAGCAGGATGTGATGAGACATATCAGTGAGTGTGTGACTTGTCAGTAGAACAAGTCAGAGCAAGCACTTCCAGCAGGGTTACTTCGACTACTTCCCATTCCAGAGAAGAAATGGGAAAGTATATCCATGGACTTCATTACAGGCCTACCCAAGGCTCAGGGTAAGGATTGTATTTATGTAGTGGTCGACAGATTGACCAAGTTTGTGCATTTCTATGTGATTCCTACATATTACAACTCAGTGTAGGTGGCAACGCTATTCTTCATGGAGGTTTTCATACTTCACGGGTTTCCCTAGAGTATCGTCGACGATAGAGACAGTCAGTTCATTGACACATTTTGGCGGGAGTTACTTAGATTGGTGGGGATAGAGTTGACACCCAACACTAGTTACCACCTCCATACTGACGGGAAGACGGAGATAATCAACAAGTGGGTAGAGGGATACTTGAGTAACTATGTTAGTGGACAACAAAGAGCATGGGTAAGGTGGTTACATCTTGGAGAGAATTTTTACAACACTACCTTCCACATGTCCATAGGTATGACCCCATTCAAAGAATTATATAGGTATGATGCTCCCACTTTAATTGACTTGGTTTTTGGAGACAGTCGGGCTCCCAAGGCCAAGGAATGGATAGTAGAGAGTCAGGAAATTCTCAAGGTACTAAAAGAGAATCTACAAACTGCACAGAATCGACAAAATGTGAATGTAGAAAGGCACAAGATAGAGCGTAGCTTTGAGATTGGGGATATAGTGTTCCCAAGGCTACAACCATATAGGCAGTCATCTCTGAAGAAGAGCAGGGAAGAGAATCTCAAGCCTAGGTTCTATGGGCCATACAGGGTCATACGCAGGGTAGGTAAAGTGACATATGAGCTACAGTTATCAGAGGGGAGCCGTATTCACAACATGTTCCACGTTTCTTTTCTTAAGAAATTCGTGGGAAAATTCATCAACACTTCAGAGGAGCTTTCACCTTTGTATGAGGAGGGGTGGTTGGAGTTAGTTACCGATGAGGTATTGGAGTTCAGAGAGTGGATATTGAGGAGCAGGGTCATAAGGGAGTGTTTGGTCAGATGGAGGGGGCTTCCAGTAGAGGATGTTACTTGGGAGAGTGAGAATATTTTGCAACACCCTGGATTGATGTTGCTTGAGGACAAGCAATCTCAGGAAGGGAGGACTGCAATGTCCCTTTCTGATTAGGAGCTCCAGATAGGATGGCTTAGTAGTCTAAACATCCCCTTTTAGACTATATCCAGGGAAAAAAAGAGGAAACATGGTCATTTGGTGTCATTTCACTGGGGAATGTTATATTTCGAAAGTGACATTAAGTGAAAAGTGGGAAAAACACCTTTTAAGTGAATTAAGCTAAAATTAGAGGGGCACCTAAGTGAAGGAGATAAATATAGAGGTCAACAGAGAATTAGGGTTTGAGTGGGTATATAAAGGGAAAAGCGACCTAATTCCTTATTATCATAGTTTATGATTTGACATTTGAGCTCTGAGGAGAAAACATAGGTTCAGGCAAATCAATGGAGATTTTGGATTCCAGGAGGAAGACACCAGTGGGTTGATTTCATTGTTGAGAGACACACCCTAGTCACAGGGAATATCATCAAGATCTTTCATCATTTTTCAACAACATTTTTATAGGTTTAGACAGCTAGTGAGCACTTCATTAGGGTGAGGGCGCAAGAGTTGGGATACTTATAGGTTTAGGTTGTTCCGACCAAGGAGAATCCAGAGATTTCCTTCCGACCTAGTTGAGAGGAAGGAAGGACACATCTTTTGAGATATTACTCGCCAAATTCCGACGGAGGAATCATCTAGGGTGCACCAGACAACTATTGAGGGCATAACACTTAGGGAGGCACATTCAGGGTTCCATAGAGATCACCAGACCAGATTCGGGGAAACCCTTCTGATCCAGTTCAGAGGAGGCCAGGGTGCTTATATTGAGACAGTTACAACCAGATTTTAACGTTGGAATTACTAGGGCGCAACAATTGAGCTGAGGAGGGGCACAACCCCCAAGGGGATAACATCTAGTGTCCATATAGATCAACATAAGGTTGATATTAAGACAGACAGTTACTAAGAGGTTGTTTGAATTCAGGGTGCACAATTTGAGACAGATTTCAGGGTTATCCAAAGATTTTACAACCAAGGCGAACATTTCAATGTTGCAACAGTTGTTGCGTGAGTTGTCGTAGCATGCAACAATTTATCTTGATCATCCACTGATCCAACATCATCCTTCATTCCAGGTATTTGATTTATCAGTGTTGTGTATATTCTAGCTAAGATCCATCTAGTCTTGATCTAGCTCAGAGATTTATTTACTTTCCCTGCATGCGATATTGTACCTTCAATCATATTTCATAATATACTTGGTCTCAGTTGTTGTGTGTTTTATATCTATTGCATGTTTGATTTATACTATTAAACACGATAAACACATTCAGAACCATTGAAACACAAAGAAAAACCTTTAACCGCATCCAGAATCCCAAAGAGTATCAGTTTCGACAACTAATAGTCGACAGTTGAGGCATATATTCCGATCTGCATATTTAGGGATATTACATTGATTTATTTATTGTTTAAATGGACTTACCTTTTTTGTCTACAGATAAAGAACCGAAGGCACATGAAAGGAATAAGGTGCATGGATTTCCAAGAAACCAACACACTCAACTAGCTCATATGATCTCATATGGCCTATAAGCAAGTGGGAGGAACTGTCGTACGGCCTGTATCTGCTGCAAATTGAATGTATCCACTTTGGAAGGGCTTCTTAATATTTTTTGGGTTGTATACTAGCCCTTAGTGAGCTACAGGTAGCAAATTTGAGCTTCAAATTTTAAAAGAAACTCATGGCAACCACGACCATTCATAGTGGCATTTTTCCCCACTTCCAACAATGAAATTCAAAAGAGGAACCAATTTAGAAACTCCCTATAAGATTACAATAGAAAAATGATAGTGTCCACTGATCTCCAATCTCATAAATCAACCAATGGTGGAAGATAAAGAGTTGTTGGGATATCCATTTACTCATAAACTACTACAAATATGAATGAAAACTCCAACACTACAAATATAAATGAAATCTTATCTCACTAACGAACACAACAACCATTAAAATCTTCAGAGCAACGATTAAATCCTCAAAACAACCATTAAAAATGTGCACAATAGCTTCATTAAACCATGAATGCAAGTTAACAAAGAAAAATAACAACACACAGTGGATAAATGAAAGCACGTGGAGACATTATTTACCCTGGAAACCAAGATGGAAAACTAGCATTGAATGGTTGCTCAGTGTCTATTTTAGCAATCTTTGGTTTACAATGCAGTCTACAAGCTTATGGGATATTCAACAATTTACACAACTGCCCCTTTGCATTATCTTCTCCTGGCCCAAAAAAAGACCCTTTGAGAGTGAAAGTACAAAAATAAATAGAAAGAGCTAGGGTAATAGGAAGGAAGGCCAACAAACCTGACCTTTCATTTCCCATTCCTCGGTATTTTCTCTCCTATAATTATTCTTCTTTTTTTCATTTATTTATCTTTTTCCTCTCTTTTGTCTCATTTACTTTTACATTTGCATTGTATTTAATAGTTTATCTAACCTTCATTAATCGCCTAATTACACTTGTAGGTACTGAGTCTTACAAGAATTCGATTGTTGGATCCATTTCAGATCACTCCTATACCTAACAAATTTGAGTTTGCACTCTCGAAGACCCATTTTAACAAGATCAATCCCAATATCGATCATGAAGGCTTTCTTCTTAAGCAATAATGGATTTTGATGACCCCTTCTCAGCATTATGGTGGTTGTTGTGATGATCTACTTTGATGATTTTGGATTTAATCTCGTCTCTATGGATCCTTTTCAACTTAAGGGGGGGTGTTTAAATTTCATGTCTAATATTCACTAGTGGCCATGTGCCAACCCACTATCTAGGCTACTGAGGCCCTTAATGAGTTGAATTTTGGGTAGTTAACCTATTTATTAGACTCAATTGTATTTTAGTGTAGTTTTAGTCTATTTGGGATAAGATCAAACTACTCACCTCTTGGGGCTAGTACCTAAACACTACTTGAGTGATATAAATAAACCACTCCACTCATTTGTAAATCATTCATTCAAGTTGGCTATTGACCAAAGTCTAAGGGAATCCTATCTATTGCGCATCTCTTTCAAGGTTCGTGTGCTTTATGACATGGTTCATCTCTCTTTGTGTTTATCATTGAAATGTTGTTACATTTCCGCAATTCTCTTCTTGAATTGAATTAGGGTTTGTTGGAGAAATTTATCGTATATCCTCCACCTCACAATTTAAACAATCTATATTCCTCCACAAGATTGACTTCCTGAAGATGAAACTCAACAACAAAAGCCTTCTCACTAGCCACTCCTTATGCATATTGGATTGCAACTCATACAATCATCATCTAGGAATAATGAGAGAAGTTGGAACTGTGAACACAAGAAGCACTGGTCAACCAAATAATTGAAGGAGAAATTACCAAGACAAAGCATGCTTCCTTGAAACACCTAATTCTTATTTTATAGATGAATTCTTGGTTAAAAACTAGATTGTCGAAGAAAATTTCTTTATAAATATAAAAAAAATGCAAGCCTTTCAAAAGATAAGTGTTCCACTTGGATGATACATGAGATATAATTAGTGCAAAAGATTCGTCCAACAAGTGTGAAGGATAAGCACACATTCTTACCAAAGAAGTGTTATGAATTTGGAAAATCAGGTCTAAAATCAGAGTCTCCTTCGTGACTTAATATTCCTCCAATAACATGTCGAATTCAACAAGAAAACGTGATAAACCTGCCTCAAAAATATATCTATAAATCTAATTAATTGTCCCCCTTCTTGTCAATTTCAATGTTACATGGGAATGCACTCCCCATGCTCCCGAGACAACATAACTCGAAGGGAAATGTCTCTATAGGTCTCCAAAAATGTGAAAAGTTTTGCATGAAAGGGTGGACATGTCACATGTATGGAGGATATTAGGGATTGAGTTACTGTTATCCACAATTTTAGTCATTGTGATGGTGTTATGATAATGTCATGATGATGAAATATCAAGCTCTTCCATAGGAACATTTTCCTGAGAAAGGTTACACTTATCAGTTTCCAAAAACCATATTTTAAAGATAGTTCGTAGGCTGCTTATATAGTCACCTGCGGGAATACCTATTTCTCGCATGCTGCTTCAAGCCTGGGTGCGAACGTCTCGCACTGTACTCAAAGCTAGGGTTCGAACATGATCTTAAAGAAGGAAAATGGATAAGTTCTCGATCTTTCTAGAAGGGAATTGTTGTTGGGTATTTTACCCTACGGACTAATAAGCTAGGGTTCTAAGCCTATATGCAGATCATGACCCTTCAGATTTAACCTTTAACCTTCTACCCAAAATCTCAACCCC
>JZKD02S1676344.1:111235-123049 GCA_000966675.3 Picea glauca | reverse complement strand
GATAAGAATATTCTTTGCAGTTACACAATATTTCAACACTCCCTCTTAACAAGAAGGATATTCTTTATCTTTTGACAGGTCATTGGATGTCATCATCAACTGAACAATATCATCTAGGCAATATTATCAACTGGATAATCATCATCAACTGGACAACAACATCAACTCGATAACATCATGAATTGGGCAATATCATCAAATGGACAACAACATCAACTCGATAACATCATCAACTGGGCAATATCATCAACTCGGTAACAACATCAACTGGATAACAGGAGGCATCAATATAATCCACTTGGTCATTTGGAATCACTATCACTGACTAGTTCTCCATGAATCCATATTAAATAAGTTTTGTTATTTTTATCTTCGTGCATAATATACTCTTTCTTTATTTCATCTTCACGCAGAAGATACTCTTTCCTATCTTCACACAGAAGATATCTTATCTTCTCACATAAGATATTCTATGAGTTTTTCCATTCCTTTTATGTTCTCCCTTTTCTTGTAGTCATCTATCTCACCCATCCACTGGGGAGGACTACTACCATAGCTTCACTCCTAGTCATCCCACGTGAACTAAAGAATCTAAGATGCTATCATGGGCAAGACTATACTCCCTTTCCATGATCCATGCAGGATCACGACACAAACCTCAAGATCCAACTAACCATTCCACATGGTCAAGGTTTGTGTTCCGGACTACTCAATCCTTGGCCAGAGGACAGTATCTTCTCGCTGCCCCTTGGAGAAACATCCACACTCATCTCTATGAGGGTGGTCACACCCCTCTCTACGAGGGTATTCTAGCATGTCCCTAGAGTATCCAAAACTCAACACTTGAACAGAGGCCAAACTTGGAAAATTTCTCATTCCCCTTCTCTACGAAGGTCTCTTCCTTCTCTATGAAGGTCTCTTCTCTTTCTCCTTCTCTACGAAGGTCTAGATATGGGATTTGAAAAAAAAAATATCGTGGTCCAAAATCTTTCCATGGTATAATACCATTCTACCCATCTTTTGGGCACCATCCATCTACTAGATAACTTTCATCTTGATCAAAATATCCCATTACTCATCCATTGAGTAAACTGTTCCATGGACCACTGCTTTCCTAACTGCACCAAATCACGATCCTCCATTTCGAACTCGGAGACATAGCTCCATCTTGCACCAAACTAAGAGCTTCTTTAACTATGTAACATCTAATAATAATCATCCTTGAAGTTCTCTTCTGTAATATCCTAGGTGCCTTTATGAGTTCGAACATTTCTTTCTTTCTGACTTCATACTGGATCAACCTACTCCCTCTGCATCTATAAGAACGGTACTGGAGCAACCTGCATTTACTTGCATCTTATCAACTATATCTGAGTATCCATCTTTCTCTTCATCTTGAACATTTATGTTCTGCATCTTTAGGAGCCTCCTGCTCCTATATAAATATTGGATAATGTCTTGTCTTTACTGACTATCACCATATCATAAGTCCTTCTCATGTTGTCTAACTTCTGCAAATCAAGACATAAGTTCTTTCTTCCGAGACCTGTAAACTTACTTACAATATGATTTTTGAAATAAATATTTTATCTATTTCTTTATCCTCTTCTTTGATAAATCTACATAGACACGTGTCTTCTATTTAGAATCCTTTTGTCCATTTAATAAGTATTCCTGAAGAAACGGACAACTGCTTCATTGGAAAACAGAAAGTAAACCCAAGCTCCCTTTCTCCTGAAGGAGTCTGGAAACCATCACCTTCGCTTTGCACAAAGGCGTCTAATTTTGAAGCAATAAAATCAAATAATTCCTCGGTTGTTCCAGACATTATATGTGAAGGAATAGACACTTCTTTAAATTTGGGATTCATAATTCTTCCGCCTTCAAGTTGAACTCGCAATACCCTGAAATTAGTCCCACCTAAATCCAATGCATAATGAGTTCCCTTCTCATTCTCGGTGGGCAGGCTGTCGATGAAGGTAAGCAACATCTTGATCTTACTTCCCCCCTCAAAGGCCAATCCAGCGTGCATATCCACAGCCATGGCGTCAACCAACTGCCTCAATCGCTACAAAGGAGTGGAGCATCCCTCCTCGAAATCCCGCAGAATGCCCACCACACAGTTCCACTTACCCCGACTCCTTGCCCGCCTCGTCACCAGCAAAGACGCAACAGTACATGACACTGCAACGCAAGCCACAGCCAGTCCCAACGTCGCCTTACCCATAACCCCCACTCCAATACCACCCTCCTCAGAAATATCCCACAACCACCAAAAATAACCAGAAATTATTGCTAATTACCCAGCAGCAGCAGAAGAAGGCATTCATCGAGCCAAGCCATCACTCAAATAGAACCCAAGAATCCAAATCCAACAAAAATTCTCTTCTCAAAGTTCCTTCAACCCCAGAAGATTCAAACCAACCAAGCAATCAAATAAATTGCCATGTCCTAAGAAAATGCATTTTGAGATTCCAAGAACCCCCCTCTCCCCACCTAAATAATTCTTCGTCGGTCCTCTTAAGTTGGGCGCATATTCCCGAGGACCATACAGGTGGCTAGATGGCTAATCAAATATATGAAATAGATTTCGGAGACACCAAATGCATCAAAATCCTTCAAACATGAACACCCACAAAAACACAAGAACCGTCGTAAGATCGTCAGCAAAGCACTTGAATTTGCAGGCAAATTACTCGACGAAATGTCTGCACTTCGATGACGCAATTTCCCAGAGCTTATTTTTATTTTTATTTTCTTCTCTATGCCACGAGAAGGCGAGGGCGGTTGAGGGGGCCCTTGGCAGCCATGAATTTGCACCCAGTCTTCATCACATCAATCCCATTCAAACCTGGAAAAAAAAAATGAAAACTGAATCTACGACAATGCTCTTTCAGGCCTGCCTGAAACCATGTTAAGTTTCTTGCTTAAGTTGTTATTATTAATCCCGGGTTCAATAGTAATTATTACAGTTATAACAACAACATAATAAGAATCTTACTGAAAGAAACAAGATCACAGAGTACACAAGCATTTATCCTGGGAAACCCTCAAGGGGAAGAAAACCTAGCAAAATTTCTTTAATATAGATTCAATAACCAAGTACAGTACCATAATAACTCTCTTTCTACGAGAGACAAAATACCATGATTCTAGACCAGAAAATAATCAAAGAACCATAGGGTAAAACTCTAAGAAAACTTCCTCCTTATCCTCCTTCTCTTCTTCACCTTGCACAAGACTTGAAACCCTGTAAAATTGCACAATACCCAGAAAACCAGAGAAGGTGCGCCAAAACTGGACGTTGGAATGAGGTGATGGGGTGTTGTATTTATACTGGTCATTTCACTTTTTTACTGGGGCCGACCTGTACTTTTATTTGGGGCCTAATTGTCAATAATATATATATATATATATATATATATTACTTTATCCACAAAAGGGGATAAGAATATTCTTTGCAATTACACAATATTTCAACAAACTCAAGATTATAAAAGGCAACCTAAGTGAGAGGAGGAGACACACACAGAGTAAGATAGGAGATCTCATTGATTAGGTGAAGAAGGACTTTCATCCAAGTGAGAAGGGGCGGGGTTCAAGGAAAGGAGCAAAGGGGCAAAAAAGGAGTAGCATCCAGGTGTGATAGGTTAGGCTATTTTTCTTATTTGTATTTTCCTTAGGTGGTCCATTATCCAAGGAAGGAAGCCTAGATTTTATCTAATAAAATCAATGAGGTACTGATTTTTCCAGAGGTTTTTACCTAGAAAATTACATGTGCAATGTGTATGGTTTCCTTATTTATGCTTTCGCTATAATATTTCGTTAAAAACTCAGGTGTTCTTTTATTCAATAGATTAAGAAGTAATTTATTTGGAATTAACGATCGGGTGTTGGGTTAAAGAAAAATTAACAGAGGGCACATTCATACCTATAGTTACACTTCTATCCTTGGAAGGTGCAAATTCCCATGCCTACTAATTGCATCTATGACGAGAGTTACACAATGATGGGGGTGCATTGATTGTTAGCATTACTCATGAGATAGGAAGCATTTATCTAGGAGGTTACTACAGCAAGTAAGAGCATTTAATGTTGTAGTTACATACCTATGTGGGGTGCACAATTTGAGAAAAGATTCCCCCACATGTGCATATTTATTCCTGGTGGTTACTCTTCCATGAGGGCACACTAGTGTTAGGGTTTTGACATGGTCAAGGATGGGTGCACCATCTAGTGTTAGATTTTGGAGCCTTTCGTTGTAACTAACTCCCTTATCTTATTCTATAAAAGAGAAAGAGAGGCATGATAGCTAGTTTTGTTGGTGAGATTGCCTCAGATTTGTTAGTTAGGGTTTGTGTTGTGTGCTTGTGGGAAGCATTGTATTTTTTATGTAAACTTCCTTTCAATAATAGAGATATGTGATTGTTGTTGGACATTGTGCTTGTTGTTCTAATTTTCATAATTCAGTTTATGTAGACCTAGCCTTTGTTTATCTGTTGGTCTGATCTAAATCATAGCATGTAGTGTTTGTAATTTTGAATCTACCACATAGTGTTTTAGTGTATGTAGATCTGAAGTTTTGATAAGCATTTTCTAATATTCAGTCCTTAGTTCTAGGGTTTTACTTTCTATGAGTGAATATTTGATTCTATGAGGGAAAAAATTGACATGGTATCAACACTGTACATCTGAAATATTGTCTAGCACATGGAGGAATTTGTTGTCTCTGAGAGAGCACTGCTATCAAAGGATTTCAACAGGTGTAATGCCTAAAGATCTTTAGAGATTGGAGTGATTTATTCTTGCGATAGGTAAAAGGCCCAGTGGGCAAGATTCCCAAGAAGCTCCATTGAGTGGGGTGTTGATTTATGCCTATGAGAGGCGATTTGAATGTGAGAGGTTGCTAATTTGTTTTCTGGATGATTTGTTTATTTGAAGTGTGTTCAAGGGGTTGTGAGAATGGCTAACTTTTGGATGTCCTTCGTTTATTGAAAGATTGGATGTCCTTCGTTATGAGAGGAGTGGAGGTTTTGTTGTAATTAAAGTTAGCAATGTACCTTCATTGTGGTGAGAGAGGTGTGCAAAATTCTATGCATGAGCATATGTCCCTTTCAATTTCAGCAATATTTCATCCTCCACTCCTATCATAACGACCATGTTGTCAAAATCCTTTCTTATTTCAAATTTTCCACCAAAGATATGAACAAAGTGACCTTGCTATCGAATGTGCAAAAGAGACAACAAGTTCCTTTGTAGCTTAGGAAGATAGAGCACATCATGCAGAAGAAAATTTGAGAATCCAAGCAATTTAAGCCTAACGATGCTAATTCCCGAAGGTTTGACACTTGATTTTGATAATGTTTAAGCCATTATTATAGTTCTTTGCATTTCAATAGATAGCAATAGAATAACACAAGATCACTGAGAAATACACAATCACAAGAGACACAACATTTATCCTAGGAAACCCTCTAGGGGAAGAAAACCCAACAAAACTTCCTTATTATAGATAGCCAATACAATGCCAATAGATAACTCAAACTAATACAAAATATCCTCTCCAAAATATGTGCCACTCTCTCTCCTTCTTCTCTCAATGCAATTTCGAAACTTGTCTCTCAAAATGCGCAAGTGAGTTGTGTGTCTAAGTGAGGTGCTAGCCTCCTTATTTATACAAGACTGGCACGTGTGAAGTGTCTCTTCACTGGCAGGGATGACTTCTCCAACTGGGTGGTTATAACCACCGTTATTATATTTCGGGGCCTCTTGATATATTATGGGGCCGACTTCTTCTTTTGCCTTTTACAATTACATTATGACCAATCCGCAAAAAGGGATTTGGTCATTTTACAATAGCCGACATGATCAATCCACAATGGGGATTGATCCAATGAATAATATATCAAATAATAATAAGAATACACTTTGTTGTTACATTATTTTAACACTCCCCCTTAACAAGAAGGGTATTCTTCAACAGCATCAGGCAAGAGAGAGAGGACAACATCATCAACAACATCAAGTGGGTGAGAGGATAGCATCATCAATATCATCTTGGAACACTGACTGGCGTATCTATAAATCATCATAAGTTTTCTTCATCAGTAGCATCGTCATTCTCAAAGGAATGCAATCATCATTTGCATCAATATGTATTAGTATAAAATTGATATATCATCATCATCATCACAGCACGAGGCTGGCTCGTCATAATAATACTAGACTGGCTTTACGTCACGACTATCAATCTGAAGCACAGTTCTAGTCTCATCTCATAGTCTTGCTTTACGTCACAGCTGTCAAGTCGGAAGCAAGATGCTCGTCCTACTTTACATCACAATCATCAGGTCGGAACCAGGATACTAGATTGGCTTTACGTCACAGCTATCCAGCCGGAAGCTCAGTGCTAGTCTCGTCACATCATCTTGTTTTATGTCACAACCATCAGGTCGGAAGCAAGGTACTTGTCCTACTTTACGTCACAACCATCAGGTCGGAAGCAGGATACTAAACTAGCTTTACATCACAGCTATCCAGCTGGAAGCTCAGTGCTAGTCTCATGACATCATCTTTCTTTACATCACAACCATCAGGTCAGAAGCAAGGTACTCGTCCTGCTTTACATCACAACCATCAGGTTGGAAGCAGGATACTAGACTGGCTTTACGTCACATCTATCCAACCGAAAGCACATTACTAGTCACATCACATCATCTTGCTTTACATCAAAACCATTAGGTCGGAAGAAAGAGATGTCTCATCACAACAACTACTCCCCCTTTCGAGGAAGGTCCTTTCGGACTATACCAAGCTTATCTAGAAAATGCTCAAACTTTATACGAGATAGAGTCTTGGTCAACACATCAGCAACCTGTTCATCCGTGCTAATGTACTGGAGCTTTAAGGCTCCTCTCTGCACCATGTCACGGATGTAATGATATCGGATCTCTATGTGCTTCGACCTGTCGTGGAATACAAGATTCTTTGACATCTTTATGCAGCTCTGGTTGTCACATAGGATCATGGTTGCTTCCATCTCTAGGTCAAATAGATCGGTCAACAACTTTCGAAGCCATATAACTTCGCAACTGGTAGAACATGCATCAATGTATTATGTTTCCGTTGTGCTGAGAGAAATGTTGGATTGCTTCCTACTCTGCCACGAGATCATGATTGATCCCAAACTGAAACAACATCCTAAAGTGCTTTTCCTGTCAGAAACACTTCCTGCCCAATCTGCATCAGTATATCCACTCAATGTGAAATCATGGTCTCCATCATAGCTGAGACCACAATCTATTGTACCCTTAAGGTACCTCATCACATGTTTTGTAGCCACTAGGTGAACATGTCTGGATTCTACAAAAAACTGACTCAAGGTGTTCATGGCAAAACAAATGTCTGGTCTGGTGTTCATCAGGTACATCAAAAATCCAATAATCTGTATGTATAGTGTGGCATCAATCAATTCTGGCGAAGTATCGACCAACAGCTTCAGCTTCGCTTCCATGGGTGTATTAATAGACTTGCACTCCAACATATCGAATCTCTTCAGGATTTCGACTGTATACTTCCCTTGGTTAAGGAAGATCCTCTCAGGACTTTGCCATACCTCAAGACCTAAGAAATAATGCATTAGGCCAAGGTATTTCATTTCAAATTATGAGGCAAGTCTCTTCTTACATTCAGTGATGAGCTTTTCTTCTCCAGTTAAGAATAAGTCATCCACATATAACAGTAATATCACTGGCTCATCGTTCATGAATTTTGAAGTAGAGGTTAGAGTTTGCTTTACTCTTGGTAAAGCCTAAGCTCGTCAAGAAACTGTCTATACGGCCATACCAAGCTCTAGAAGCTTGCTTCAATCCGTATACAACTTTCGTCAATCTGTAGATATGAGACTTCCTGTCTTCAACTTCAAATCCTTGAAGTTGCTCTATACACACTTCCTCTTCGATGACACCATTTAGGAAAGTTTTCTTTACGTCCATCTGGTGCACCTTCCACTTCATCTTAGTTGTAATAGCTATGATGGTTCTGTTCGAAGTGTTTCTGGCTACAGAAGCAAATGTCTCTTCATAGTCAATGCCTTCCTTTTGAGAAAATCCACGAGCGACAAATCTTGCTTTATACTTCTCAATACTTCCATCAGCAACATGTTTTATTTTGAAGAGAAATTTGGAGGATACCACATCTTTACTCTTCGATCTGGGAACTATTTCCCATACTTCGTTCTTCATTATGGATTGGTATTCCTCTGTCATGACATCTACCCATTCTTTCCTCTGAATGGCTTCTTCAAAGAAGGTAGACTCCTCTTCTAGAAGATCACACATCAAAGCCGTATAACTGGAGAATGGCTTTGGTCTTTTCACCTGTCTCGTAGTTCCTTGGGGAACACCGTACTTCTCTCCATCTTGAATAAGCTCTCTAGCCCAAGTTGGCTTCCTTTTATGGAGGATCGTCATCTGAGGAGGTTCTTGGACTTCTAATATATCATGGTCTTCTAGAATTTCCTCATCAGGGGAAGTTACGACTTCCTTCACTGGTTTTGCGGCTCTAGGAACATCCCTCATTATAGTACTGGGGATTACGGGTTCCTCTTCATATACTTCTTCAAGCTGGCATCTTTCAGATTTATTGAGCGTTGCATCTTCATCAAAGGTCACATCCCTTCTGATCTCAATGTGACGGTGACCTGGTATATAGATTCTGAAGGCCTTGGAGACCTCACAATATCCCACAAACATTCCCTTCTTTCCTAAAGGTTCCAACTTGTTTCTCTTCTCTTTCGGTATATGAATAAATATTTGGCAGCCAAATATTTTGAGATGGCTTACCTCTGGCTTCTTTCCGGTGAACATCTCTTCCGGGATCTTGAGCCCAAGTGCACTATGGGATAATCGGTTCTGCACATATACAACTGCCATTTTTGTTAGCTTTTTAGCTCGGGAGGTACTCCGCATGTTTTGTCTTGTATGCGGATGTTACCTTAATGTTTACACTACCAGGCACTTAACTTTGTAATAGTTTTTATAAAGTTGTTTAAGTGGTTCTTTTATTAAAGTGACTTTTTAATAAAGTGTACCTTTTATTTTTAAAGTGACTTTATTTTCATAAAGCACTTATGTAATAAAGTGAAATTCACTTTAATTTTAAATGAGACATTTTGGAGGGAATGAATCATGACCCTTGATCTTGGAAAAGGCAAGATCTAATCTTGGCCTTTGGATCTAGGTTTGGGGAAGGTGAAAAGACACTTTTGGGGGGAAAATGTCATTTTCAGATTATAAAAGAATGCATTGGGTAGTGTGCCAAACATGTCAAATATCGAGAGAGGATATCGGGAGGAGAGTTAGAGATATTTTTTAAGTATGCTTGAGAGAGGAGAGTGAGCAGCAAAGACTACACATTTTTCAAGGAAAGTGGGCACGATTCTCGAGAAAAAATTTCTATGAAATTTTTGGCCGAATTTTTTTTTCTGCTATGGGAGGTCGTACTGTATGGATTCGTACAGTCGTATGGATTTGGCATAGAAATCAAGGCGATTTTAGCACGGTTTTCGAGGTGATTTTCAGATTTTCGATGACTTTTTTGGGCCATACGGAACAGTCCGTACAGTGGACTATGGGCACAGAAAATGAGGTACGGAAGAGGCAAGACAGCAGTACGATTTTGGCATGAAAAATGAGGCAGATTTCTGTGGGACAAATTTGGTGTTGTGAGGTATTTTCCTTCGCTGGAAATGTTGTTTTGTTGTTGATATGTACTTTCCTAAAGCTGAATAGTAAATCTCTCTCTCTCTCTCGTTGAGTTTCCCCACATTGGGGTTTTCCCTAGCATTTGCCTAAATTTCTGTGAGTTATGGGTTGTTGTCCATTATTTATTTTTGCTGCATATTTTGCTTAACAATGTGTATTTCTGCTTATCGAAATTTCTGAATGTGGGTATGCATTTCTGAAATTTAAGAAGACAGTTATCTCTAGATTGCTAAGTGTTTGACAAAATGTGTGAATGAAATATTTTTGATTTTGTCATTAGAAAATCTACATGGTATTATAGCTTTGTCTCTGGCAGTGGGCAGTGTGATATTTGGGCAAAAGGGTGTGATTGTTTTCCTTGAGGTGTGACAGGGAATATGGCTGCAAACAAACCTTCCAACTACTTGCAGTGGAAGGTTCGTTTGTCAGTTGTTTTCAAGGAGAACAAGATCTATAGCTGCGTCAGCTCTGTTATAGCAACTCCCGCAACAGATCCTGTTGCTTTGGACTTGCATGAGGTCAATGAAGCCAGAGCTCAGAGGATTATTCTTGATGGGGTGAAGGATCACCTTATCCCACACTTGGCTGAGAAAAAGACTACCAAGGAGATGTGGGATGCACTTAAGAACTTGTTCGAGGCGAAGAACGAGAATCGAAAGATGGCCTTGAAGGCTAAGTTGCATGATACCAAGATGGGTAAGGAGGAGAGTGTCTCTTCTTATCTTACCCGGGTGGCTCAAGTTAAAGATGAGCTAGCAACTGTTGGAGAGGTCACTTCAGATTCTGAGTTGGTGAGGATAGACTTAAATGGCTTCACCAAAGATTGGGAAATCTTCGTGAAGTGCGTGGTGGGTCGTAAGCATCTACCAGATTGGAGCAGACTGTGGGATGATTTCACTCAGGAGGAGATCCGAGAAAGATCTCAGAGCAGTGATCAGAAAACAGACAGAGTTGAGGAGAATATTGCTCTTGCGGCAAAGAGCAAGAAGAAAGGAAGTCCGGAAGGGACTTGAGTAAAGTCAGATGTTATTGTTGTAATCAGTTGGGGAACCTTGCTTCTCAATGTCCTGAGAGGAAGAAGAAGAAGGAGGAGTCAGAGGGGCTTGAGACAGCTGCTACAACAGCCATAGAGGACTTTGCTTCAAAGTTTGATAGGGAATTTTCTTTGGTTACCCTAGTTTTCAGTGTCAGCAGTGGAGGATTCGGAGGTGATGTCAGATGGATTGTGGATAGCGGAGCCTCTAACCACATGACGATAATCTGGCGAGTATTCCCAAACTTCATAGAGATTGGTCCTAACCGACAGGTGGTAAATGAAGGTGGTATGGCGAGAGTTGTACGTGGAGTTGGGAATGTTAGATTCCAACTCGAGTTTGGGGGACTCTTGGAGAATGATGGAGTTCTCTTTGTTCCAGGGTTGAGTGTTAAATTGATCTCAGTCTCAGCCTTGCAGAATGTAGGATATTGCATATTGTTCAAGAGGGAACATATCTTTATCTACATAGAGGGAGTGGACCTGGTAGAGTTGCAGTTGATCGGTAACCAGGTGGATAGGTTGTATATGTTGAGAGGACAGCCTATGATGTATGATTCAGCGTCGAATGAGGAGCGTGAGGAGGCTCCTGAGACTATGGTGGCGCCAAGCTATTAGTCTTGCATTTCGAGAGAAGAGAGCGAGTCTCTTCTGAGCACTAGCAGAAGGCTCGGCCAGGTTGATCGAACCGATGCTCAAGATGAAGTGAGCTCAGGGTTTCGAGAGGTTTCCAGGAGAAGATCTTCTAGTTTGAGTTTTGTGCAGGTGTTGCGGATGGCTCCAGGTTCAAAGGGAGCTCCTACAGAGCATAGTGTGATGGGACCAGATGATGGAGATGGTAGCGAGTACATCCCTCACTAAGAGGGAGTGCTAGCTTTTTAGCTCGGGAGGTACTCCACATATTTTGTCTTGTATGCGAATGTTACCTTAATGTTTACACTACCAGGCACTTAACTTTGTAATAGTTTTTATAAAGTTGTTTAAGTGGTTCTTTTATTAAAGTGACTTTTTAATAAA
>JZKD02S1676344.1:95988-108419 GCA_000966675.3 Picea glauca | reverse complement strand
ATTGAATTTGTTTGATTGTTGAGGCTCTTTATGAGTCTCCTTTTGGAAGTAGGGTTTCTTCCTTCCTCCTTTGGTGTGAGTAGCTAGGGCTTGATCATCATCTCTTACTAGTAACACTTCATGATTCGCTACTCTTGTTTCTTCTTGGATGCACTCTTCCTATAGAACATCAAACAATAGTTTCTTTGTTCTGGCACAAATCGTTTGGATGAATGCATCCCAAGGTCTTGTGAGACCATTTAGGGCTATCATCACAAGTTCGTCTTCATCTATAGTATCTCTGATTGATTCTAGTTGTTCTTTGAATTGAGATATTCTAGAGAAATATTCCTGAATAGTTTCTCCTTTCTGCATCCTTGTATTCTTCAGTTGAGTTCTTAGATTCATCTTCTGGTTTATGTTCTTTCCTTCATACAGTGTGATCAAGGCATCAAACATTTCTTTTGGAGTCTTCTTAGATGACACATAAGGAATCAGGTGGTCTTTGATTAAATCTGCAATGATTCTTTTGGCCCTGATTGTGTCCTTTTGATGCTTTGCCTTTTCTGCAGCATCGGCGGGTTCCAACACTTCTTCTTTGATGAATCTTGATAATTCATTCTCTTCAAGAATGAGGCCAATCCTATACTTCTAGGCATGGAAGTTTTCCACTCATTCTAGCTTGTCAACAAGTTTAACGCTTGCAAACATCTTTTACCTGGAGCTAGGAAAATGACCGAAAAGTGAAAGTGCTCAAAATCAAAATCTGAACTTACCAGGAGGTTCGGTTGGCTAAGGCGAGTAGCCTGTTGTGTTTGGATCTGAGAAAATCCAACTTTTTCTCCTCCAAACTTGATCTGCGGATTTCTGGTACCTCTGATACTCTGGTACTTCTGGTACACTAGTTTTCTAGTACTTGTGTTACTTTGTGAAACTAGGGTTTCACTTTCCGGGAGATCTAGCCATTGAAAATGTGCGTTGAAGGTGCCAAAATGATCCTTGGGGGAGGGTGCACTTTTCTAGGTGGTTTTAGGGATGAAATACCTCACCAACAAAAATCCCTAATTTTCATGTACGGTAACAATGATGTTTTTCACTTTTCTCTTGTGAAAGATGCTCTCTTCAGCTTGGCTCTGATACCATGTTAATGTTTACGCCGTTATTATAGTTCTTTGCATTTCAATAGATAACAATAGCATAACACAAGATCACTGAGAAATACACAATCACAAGAGACACAGCATTTATCCTGGGAAACCCTCTAGGGGAAGAAAACCCAACAAAACTTCCTTATTATAGATAGCCAATACAATGCTAAGAAATAACTCAAACTAATACAAAAGATCCTCTCCCAAAGATGTGCCACTCTCTCTCCTTCTTCTCTAACTGCAATTCTGAAACTTGTCTCTCAAAATGAGCAAGTGAGTTGTGTGTCTAAGTGAAGCGCTAGCCTCCTTATTTATACAAGACTGACACGTGTGAATTGTCTCTTCACTGGCAGGGACGACTTCTCCAACTAGGTGGTTATAACCACCTTTATTATATTTTGGGGCCTCTTGATATATTCTAAGGCCGACTTCTTCTTTTGCCTTTTACAATTACATTATGACAAATCCGCAAAAGGGGATTTGTTCCTTTTACAATAGTCGACATGATCAATCCACAATGGGGATTGATCCAATGAATAATATATCAAATAATAATAAGAATACACTTTGCAGTTACATTATTTTAACAGATTTATCTATAAAATAGACTATACCATCTACATTGTCATTGAAATCTTCAAAGAGGTCTCTCTGGAAGCTCATGTGGCACCTGTGTCAAGCAAACATGCATCTCTTCAAGAAGCAAATGAAGTGTTAAACAAATCTCCAGTTACTCTAATATTGCAATGGGCAACAATATAATGAGCAAATTTAGGTGTTTTACCTTTCGCCAGATCTAATGCTTTATTTTTGTCTTCTTTCTAACCTTGCTTGTCTTTGATATTTTCCCAATGGATTTTGCATGTCTTTGCCTCATGTCCATTCTTCCCACAACGGACACATTGAAAATCAAATTTCTCTCGAGGATTACCCCCTTGCCTATAAAGTTCTTCTTTATGCATCCTCTCTTACTACCTCCATGTTGTACATCAAAGGAAGTGCTTCCAAAACCAATGGAATGATTACTTCAATCCCCAAAAGCTACAATATTGGAAGCCCCAAAGACAGGCACAATTGTTGAGACAAGAGAATGCATTTTCCAACAAAGTTCTGAAGATACCCAAGAAGTCAGGTATTCCAAAGCATAAAAGGATGCAAAATGAGACTGTTATCCTCCACTTTTAGGGATAACTAGGAGATCAGGTCTTGAGGCCCACAGGGCCTATACATGGAGTATCGAGAGCTAGATCAACTTTAGCATGGCCCTGGAGGGCCCATCTTTTATCCCTTTCAGCGCCTCCACTTTGTCAACAGCAACACCATCCATCACCTTCGGCTTGGTCATGTATCATAGATGGTTCTTGCTCCATGAGGTAAGGAGTCCGGGTATCATGGTATGTGCCACTCTGATCCTCAAAACCTTTGAATATGTGCATTTAATTCCTTTTGTTTCTAACAAATGCTTGGATCTTATACTTGTCCACTTGACCATGTCTGGGGGGAATGACAGGATGCCCTAGTAAGCTTATGCCCATAGGTTGAGTTGCCACTAGGGGGATTTCTGAAAAGTCATCATCTGCTCTCGTCATATTACCGCTTTTTTCATCTTGCTCCCCGCTCATCCATCCCATTACATTTATTTGGGCATTGGGTTGGCCAATCATTTAAGGGTTGCACCTTGCCTTGTGGGAAGAAGGGGCTAAAGGCCCATAAGGTAAAAGCAAGCTGGAAAAATATAAAATCCTAAAAATAAAACCTCGAGATGTTTCACCCAGGGATCCCCGAGAAATAAATAAAGAGCTTCTCAGCAAGAAACAAGAGGAACCCATTAAAATAATAAAACAAGACCTAGTCAGAGGATAGGGGGTATCAACACAAGCCAGCCTATTAGGTCCATGGGTACCTAGCAGTATGACACTACTAGCAGTTGGTTACCACGCTAGGGTAGTGGCTCTTGGTTGCATGGCCAAGAGAAAGGGGATCTCATCACAAGCCAACCTTCTCATTTCTGTGAAAGTACTTGTGGGTAACACTGCCACCATTGGTCACCACGCCAGGGCAGTGTCCCCTGATTAATCTCTTGAAATAAAAAAAGCAATAAAGCAAATAAGAATAAAATGGCATGAATGGGCTTGGAAACATTTGCATCCAGGATAGGTGAAACTCGCCTTCTACAAAGGCACCCACAGGTAAGCCTTGCATTTCCCTGCTTTCACTGCACCCCTTGTCAGCACATCCCTTATCCACCTCACCCATTTACATGACTTGGATTTGATCTCTTCCGGAAACATCCATTTTCCAGTGGACACTATCCCAATAGGATGCCATGTCACCTCCTCCAAACTTGTATTGCAGATTTGTATAATATCTTTGAGCACTTGACTGGGGTAAAAGGGGTTTTATGCACATGTTTAATAATATTAATGATGAGATGTGATTGAAATTGCTATGATCCCTGTGACTTATGATCCCATGGAGGGTGTCGTTGTTGATGTGCAGGATCATACCCGACGGACAGGTACCACATTGGACAAGTACACATGGGGAGATGATTAGTTCGGACCTCCATGGCGCTGAAGAGCCCACTAGATGGATGTTGAGACCTCAACAGGGGGAAGAGATAGGACAGAGGGGTTTGCACTGGAGAAGAGAAGGACATTCCACAGAGGCACCCTGGCAAAACCTTACCTAGGGGGGTTGTGCCCTCTCCACTGGAACATTGGCCCTAAAAGGCCTAGGACGTCACCCAGGATGCCCATGACGTCATCCAGCATTATGGATGTTTTAGGAGACAGCTATGGAAGTTTTGTCACGTGTGGCAGATTGGAGAGGCCCAAGGAGGGCTAATGCTTTGCTCTAGGAGGCTACATTTGCCCTAGAAAGGGCTAACGTCACCCTAGAAAGGGGATGACGTCTCACTTTTGTTTGATTAAGTTTTCATTTATGACATTTAATGTAAAACAATATTATTTTGGTATTTTGGCCTTGTCGGCCTTTTGATGACCTAAAATTTAATTAAGGTCATTAGTATGGTATATATTGAGGGTTTTCACTCTCATTTTTTCATCATCTTTCACTCACACATTAGTGAGGTCTGAAATTTGCGCAATATTCTAGGGTTTTGGATGAAATAGTGAGGCGCACTTGTTGAAGGAAGACTTTTCTTGGCATTTTTGGCATTTATACTTGGTGGAAGGTTTACAACTAGGTTTGGCTACTTGAATGCATGGTTTATGTAAGTGAATTTCTGCAACACTTCTTAATTGAATGGTTATAGTTTTGTTTACTTGCATTTGTTATTATGATTCGTTGAATTAAAACCCTAGGTGACAAGCACATGCTAAGGTCCTTGTCTCATGTCCCTACCAAGTTAAGAGCTATTTTGATCTGTTGAAGTAAGATAGAGCCTTTCCATAGCAACACTCTATCCATACTCTTCTAGCTAGCCATTTTTACTTGTTATTGAGCTAAGGAGGAAAATGCATCAAGGCCTAGGGTTTCTACACCTTGATGAGTCATTTTCCCCTAGGGTTTGTTTGGTGAAATCTTGCCTTAACAACACTTCACCTTCTAACTCTCTTGTCTTTAGCCCTATAAACTCTTACTCAAGCTAGCCGATTTTATTATTGCCATTGAGCTAAAGAAGGAGGAGAGAACACTAAGGCCTAGGGTTTCTACACCTTAGTAAGCCTCTCTCCCTAGGGTTTCATTGTTGAGGCCTTGTTCTAGCAACACCTCAATATTTAAACCTCTTGTCTTTGGTCTTTTCATTATCATCTTGGTCCTTCAACCTTTGCAACTTCTTTTGACTCTATATGCCCTAGTAACGCACTGATCTAAGACCTTATTACTTGAGTGGCTTGATCACAACTTCAAACAACCAAATACTTTGAACAATTACTAACCCTTCTAACCCTAGCCTAGACTAATCTTACTAACCCTATTGCCGCTATCATTTACTTATGCTATAAACATATTCATGCAGCATTTATTGTGCTTTTAAAGCTATTGAATCATTGGCTAAGGTGTTGTTTCTAAGTATTGATATTGTTACATTGATTACCATTAGCATTTATTGTGATGTGATATATTATAATCATTTCCATTATACATTATTGATTTACTTCATCAATATTACTAGTCAATTGCTTATTATTAGAAGTCCTTGATTATATGAAGTACTAACCAAGCAAGTAATCTTGTGCATGTATAGTTTGCTTGTTGCTTTTTCTCGGGCAGTTACACTTCTTGGTTACTATTTCCGGTTATCTTTTATCTTTATTGGCTATTAAGCTGGAATTTTTTATCGGTGGGGACTTGCAAGGGGGTAAATTATCTTTTAGCCTTTAATCCCTTGCCTTCTCAAGACCCCAGGTCATCGGGGACGTCTCCCCTGGGCCTTACCTCCCTAAACAGAAAGAGCCTTCCCATTGAGGTGACAGTGGTGGGATTGGTTCAGTTACACCAGTTTGACCTCCTTTCATCTGTCTATTATCTTAACTACAAACTATGCGATAACAAAGACTACAATGCTTCAAGCTCTTTTGATAATCTCCCTCTGCTGCTCAAATTCTCTTAGTCCTATCTTTGCAATGAGCAGTTGGACTGTAACATGTAAAGTAGTACCAAAACTGCAACTTTGAAGGGGCAGACAAATAGATGATGGTTTTACAACTTCCACAAAATCTATTAAGTTGATGCTAGCCTCTCTCCAATGAAGCCATATCGAGAGGAGCCCTGAGCTTGAATGATTTACCACCAATATCGATTGCAAAACCGCCAATTTGCAACTCATTCCATTGGCAATTAGTTACCACCTCTCCTGGAAATAATTGTAGCCATTGAATAAAGGGATTAGATGAGGATCGAATCCCTTAGTAGGAAGAATTCCACAATGAAATGCAATGGAAGCTTATTCATGTTGTCCTCTGACAAATGAGTGGGAAGATGAATATTGGATGCTTAGGGTTTTGGCAGAGATGCAATTTGTGGCGTTGCTCATGGTTGCGCAAAAAATTAATGGTAACAGAGGTGACTTCACACTTTGGGCGTCATTACTAATGGAGATCCATAAGCATAATTAGGTTTGGCGGAATCGGGGATGGCAGCATACGCACCACTACGATTATTGAATGGACATAACTCAAATCGATCACTGGAAATGAGAACGGGGAAACGAGAGAATTGACAAGACGAAAAGCTTAGCTTGATACGAAAGGCAATGGGAAAACTATCACTATCATTGGTCAAGTGGAGATGAAATGAGGGAGTCGTGGCAAGCCTCTTCAACCTTCCATGCTATTACAAAGGGAATACAATTGCCTTGATTGCCAAAGGTCGAAGCAAAACCGCCCTTGAGAGTAAAAAACGGACTCGACAAAACCACTTATAAGAATACGCAAAGAAAGAAAGAGGTGTTGGGCACGCTAAACAATGGAGAGAAAGATGAGAAGGAGAAATCAACAAATACCAATATGCAAATCATGATAAAATTGATAAATTTACAACGGTATTGGCACAACTAATGCCTGATCAAATGAATAGGTATAAATCCTTCTTACACACTGGCTTTCAGAAGGCGAAGGAAACCTAACACCTGCACAGAGATGAGGGGCGTGAACAACAGAGCAATGACAGACCTCAAAGAGACGGACTTGTAGAGGGATGTTTCTAGAAGCGGGGGAATGAAACGCCCAGGGGAGGAGAGAATCATGGAATTAGAATAACCAACTTTGATACCACTGTCACGCCAGGTATGGGCAGAGGGAATAAGTAACTCCACAAATGATTCATTTCATTAACTCACAACATGCATATATATAAGAGGAAGTGACCTTTGGTTTCATCTTCCAAGAGGTTCGAATGACTCTTCCTATTCACCTATAACTCTTCATATTTCTCCTAGATTTCATATTTACCTAATGTGCTTCAAATGTCATTGGATGGCACATTATGTGGGTCATTGTCTTGAGAAGAAGAAAGCAGAGGGAAAGCAACACCAAAAGCAATTTCCCTGAAATACATAAGCTTCTGTCGCAATGGATGAGTTAGAATCCAAGCTTGAAACCGCCTTCTCCATGGTTTCATGCCTTTCCACCAACACCATTTTTTATGTAGGGTGGTATGTGGGCAGTGGAGCTTCAAGATCTATGACCAACAAGAAGACCTTCTACAAATTTTAAGAATAAGATGTTGGCATACAATTGGAGTTGGGTTACGATGCCACATATGCAATGACTGGAACGGGATCCATCTTTTAAATGCCTTTAAGTGATGTTCTTGAATTGCATGATATTTTGCATGTGCCCTAGCATAGCATTTTTGTGTGTAACATATGTGGCAAGAAAGCATTATCATTAGTGTATGATTGAAGGTGTCCCTTACCAAAAGAAGTTGCATGGGTAAGAATAGGATAATGCTATTGTTATTGTGTGAAATCAAGGTAAATCCTATGAATACAGCTAAGTGCAGATGTCATCCATAAAGTTTATTGGAGAAAGATATCAACTACATATAAAATACCATTGTGGGGAGAAGGCTCCCATGTGCATTACTAGAGAGAGGCATGTCATCCATAAAGTTTATTGGAGAAAGATATCAACTACATATAAAATACCATTGTGGGGAGAAGGCTCCCATGTGCATTACTAGAGAGAGGCATTTTCACTGTATGAAGTACTAATTTGATTGATGTTGTTGTAGGTTGTTGTGAACATATTAAAGCAAATAATACCATCTAAAACAAATAAAAATATGTCCAAATCGAGGTTGTGATGCCTATGAAAGGTGAGAAAAATGCATAACAAGTTTAAAGGAAATTGTTTTGTTTGTGGTAAGCCAAGTCATTGTGTGAAACATAACAAGAAGAACATGAATGTCTCATTATAGGAAATAAAAAGAAAAATGGCTCTACTTCCAGGAAATGTGAGAAAAAATAGTGGAACAACTTCAAAGGAAATTGTTTTATTTGTGGTAAACCAAGCCACTATGTGAAACATAACAACAAGAACAAGGATTCAACTTCAAAAGGGAACTCAAGTGAAGATAAGATAAGATAAGATAATTTTATTTATGTCCAACAAAACCATAAATACTTCAAAGGGACTGTGAGGTACATTAGAAACAATACATAGTGGGAGTGCGAGTGTAGCTCCTATAAAAGTATATCTAATCTCTAAGACCAAAGACCTACAATATAAAGTCTATCATCTAAGAAAAATAAAGATACAAAGGGAGGAGTCCAAGAGAAAAAATGATCCTTCTCAAGAACTCTAAAATGAAGAGAAATGCCTCAGTTGGAGGTGCCTAGAGAATGTGCTCAAGGTCTTGTTGGCAGCCAACTCATTTTTTTAATTGCTCTTAAAAAAGATGCCTACACCCCTTGTCTTATTAACGACAAATCATCATCGCATTGTGCCACTAGACATTTGTTTCATTTTTGCGACAATTACAATTTGATTTCGATTCAGTTTTCATAACTGAAAGTGTGAAAACACCTCTCTCTTTGTCTGGACTGTCATCGTTTTTTATTGATTTGCTGAAAGACACTTGACCATTGGTTTATCACATCACTGCAAAAGGTTCTTTCAAACTATATCCATTCACTTTAATTGCGCAACTTGATTTCTTCGATAAAGTATTGAAAATGTTAAGTTATGAGGGTCATAATTGATTTTGATTATATATATATAATTCTTATTGTTTTGAACTCTTAACTTATCGTTTTCATATGGTCATTGGTTGCAATGTTTTTACACTTTGATTATGCTAAAAACACATTGGCAATATCATAAGTTTGATTTTATATAAAGTCGCAATGTTTTGAGTTTTGCAAAGGCGCATTGATCAACCTTTGGATTTTCGATTTTATGGTTTGAACCCTTGCTCGATACATTGTTTTGTGAGTTTGATATTGCATTGAACGATCACGGTTTCAAACTATGCATTGGCACGATTGAATTAACATTTGTTTGAAACGTTTGATGGATCGTTGGTTAGTGTTGGATGTCATGTTGATTGAACTGAACACTTGGCGATTGATTATAACATATGGTGTTGGATGAGTGGCACGTTGATACGATGATACACCTATTCGGTTGGCCATAACATTTGGTTTAAACAATTATGATGTTGGATGGAACAGCACTGTACACAGTCATTAATGTATTGCATGGTGGTGGTGATCCCACCACCTTCGCACGCATGTAGTTAATTCCTGCCTCTTTGAACGTTGAAGTTGTTAAACCCTATTGTTTTTTACCATGTGCATCATTTGCTTTCGATCCAAACCCCACCATGCACAGAAGCCATGGCTCCGGTCGTGAGGGCCGAGCCCAACGGGTGCCAAGCATTGTTGATGTTTGATGGCGCGTATAGCGACTTGGAAGAATTCGGGTGGCTCGCTTTCATAAGGAAATTTGATGGTTACAACATCCCTGTGGCTCGGCAATTTGCTTTGTCATTTGATGGCTGCCGAGCCAAAGTTGGAGATGTCCAGCTTGAAATCACTGAACACTTCCTCAGCTTGGCAACTAGCCTGCCTGTCTCGGGACAAAAATGGTCGAAAAGTTGCAAGGTAAACGATGTCCCGTGGACATTACTGTTCCAATCTCTCACAGTGAACTCATGCGACAGAGGTTTGCCTGCAAGGATGTTGAAACCCTGCTGGCATGATCTTCTCATGGTTATCAAGAAATTTATTACTTGCGAGGGAAGGTACGGGTTTGTCTTTCCGTTTCACCTTCGTTTATTAATGGTTTTTATGGGTTTCGAGCTTAGTATGCCCCACTACCTACACAGAAGTTTGTTTAAGATGGCCAAGCGTTACAAACGCTGCCAAGCCGATACCAGCCTCTTCCATGTGGGTTTGATTAAAATGATTTTGGTTTATGAATTAGGGTTGCGTCGTGATTCTTGGCATGATTTTCTCAGCCGTAATGGCTTTGAAGAGCCTAACCCTCCACAGGTCGATAAGCCCATGGTGACCGAAACCCAGCCTGTTCCCCCTGTGCCCTATAACGTTTTGCTGCCCAAACCTAAACCCGAGTCACCTATGAGTGTTCCTATGGCCGTGACTAAACAGGTTGACATTGATAAACCCGCGACCAAACAGCCTAAGGCTAAAGCTAGAACGAATGCTCGAGGCAAGAAAAATGCAAGGTTGATCTCTCGCATGGCGAGGAATAAACCTAAACCCCCTGTCAAAGTAGAACCTATCATGGTCAACGAGGATTCTGATTCAAGCATTGAAAGTTTTCTCGCCGAAGAGGGCTTCTGTGACAAACCCCCTTATGATTTTGTCAAGAACTTACCTCCTTGTCTGCGGGATAACCCTGACTTCCCTGGTATTGAACCACCTCATGAAACCCTCGGTGAATCATCGAAACCCTCGACTGCTCAACCTGTTGCAGCACCCTGCGATCAATGTGGATTGTGGTTGGAGAGATACTACTTGGATGTCCCAAGGTTGCAATCCAGAATCCACGATTTGGAAAACCAAGTGGCAAAGCTCACTGGTCAGAATGCAAAGGTGCAACCCAACGACAAGAAGCAACGAACCACGGGTTCAATCCTGTTCAAAAATGTTGAGTCTGCTACTACAATTGTCAATTCAAAATTGACATAGTCTCAACAACTGTGATGGTATAATTGTCACTCGTTTATATTACTCTCTGTGTACATATTTCGCCTGCTCTGTTACATAAGCATGCTTTGTTGTATATAATGTTTGTTTGATAAATCGATTTTTGTTATCGTTTAAGATTCGATTGGATTTGATGTTGATTCGATGGATCATTGAATAGATATGATTGTTCAGATTTAGCTCTATGCTCTATTAATAAGACAAGCTGTTAATATTTTTAAAAAATGGATTGTTGTTGGTATCCCTATTTTCGAATACAGTCAATGGTAAGATTCGAATTGGTTATGATATGAGTATAATTGATAAATGGGTTAACTGTTTCAATTTCTTTCGACCAAATTTCATACTTTTCTGTTGATACATAACCGAATTGCAACTGATTTAATTCTCATTGATTGCAACTTATTCGATCCATATATTGTTTGAATTGGATTCTGATTAAGGTTACGATATTATTTCTATAATTAACTCCGTGAAGAGTTGAGTTGATTATTGCTCAGTTCATGAATCCGTAGATTTTATCGTGCCTCTGTCCAATTCACTGTGTAAAGATTCTTGAGTCGATATGATTTCATCCGATTACAATGAAGGCTATTTACACATCGTGCTTTTAATTAAATGATATCAATCTGTTGCTATAACTAGTCGATGACAGTTATGACCATACCTGTGAACTGTTTGTCTGTGGCTAGATTCTATGGATATAGTTATGCATGTTCTATCGTGACGGCTTTCTATATTGGCAATTGATTAAACAATATGCATATCAATAATGATTGTTTTGTATCTCATACGATTTGGGTTACCATTGATTGCATTCATGGAACAGTCTTGTTAAGATTTGATTCGATTTCATGTCGATTGGGAAAACAGAGCATTCTTACTCTGTCCCGATTGTATTCTGTTCGATTTGGTTTGATTTAAAAAGAATTATTTTTGAATCATTAATAATTTGTTGATTATTAAAAGGTAATTGGATTCGATTTGATTTGATTGTATATCTAGTCCTGTTTACTATTCTAGACCAGCTACAGAATTAGAAGATTTTGTAGCTAAGTCTATAGAGTCATTTTTTTTTATTGTTTTCTTAATAAAATACTCCTCTAACTTGATCTTTGTATCTATTACAGGCAAATTCGAATTGGCAATGGATATGAGGAGCAGTTGGAAGATATCTTAAGGATTCCACTTGCAATTTTTAGTTACTTAGTTTAAGGGATTTTGGGATTATTCCCAGATTGTGTAAAACTATTTGCTATTATTCACAAGGATGTTTTACCTTGTGAGAAACCTATTTAAACCTATGGTTTTGTAATAATCGATCATCCTCAGTTGTGGGAGAACAAGGATATGGAGTTCTGATTCAAACTGGAGCAGAATTGGTGTTTTGTCATAGCTTTTGCTTTTCAATATATCGACACTTTGTTCCATGTTTCGTATATCAGCTTGTTTATGGTTTAGTATTGCTTTAGCTATCTAAATCAACTGCAAATGATATAATTTTATTATTGTTATCCATATCTTGTTTCTTCCAAATAGATAAAAAGCATAACAGTTGTTAGTTCAATTTGTGAATCATAGCTTTGTCTTCTTCATAAATCGAACTGTAATATATAGATTTGTTGCATAATAGGTTTCCCTTTTGCAGGAATTTATAATCA
>JZKD02S1676344.1:63020-95426 GCA_000966675.3 Picea glauca | reverse complement strand
AATTTTGATTTGTTTTAATTTCAGTTAGTTTACTTTCTTATTCATAAATCACAAAATCAAAAAAGAGTTATCTTCGCTGTCTTGGGACAGCAAGCAAATTAGTTTCACAGGTTTATTCAAATCTGTAGATTGTATGTAATGTATATTTGTGAATAAACTGTAATTAAATTGATAATTAGATAGTTGATTTGAGTTATTATAAGAATAATTTGTAGTTTGTAGATAGAATAGTTTGCATAGTTTATATTTTAGTATATTAGTTTCTTTATTTGTTTTATTAGTTTCTAGTTTCCTCTATTTTAGTTTGATTTCTTTTATTTAGTTAGTTTGTTTGTTTTAGTTGATTTTTATTAGTTTATAGTTTCCTTAGTTTAGATTACTTAGCTCAGATCAGCTTTTCTCTTTGGTTTTCTTAGGAGACCTTAGAGCGGCCAACGGAGCCGTTAAACTCGTCAGGGTGGTCCATTCCAAACGGCTTGGGTCATTTAGACAACCCCGGACCGGTTCCACTCTCCCAGTTGACGGATGGACTGTTTCGCCCGTCAACAGGTCTAGAGGAGATATCGCCTACTAATGAGGAGGAGGAGATGCTCGCCCCAAAATCTATACTACTAGTAGGTGGATCTCTCCTATCATTTGAGGCTAAAGTGAAGAAATCCCTAATAGACCATTGTTCAAATGAACTGGAAGATCTGGAAGTAATGGAAGATCTCGGTACAATAGGTTGCCTGGAAAAGGTGTATGTTCCCAAACATATTTGCTTGGAACATGTTAAGTTTTATGGTTTCCTGGTTGTGGTATTTTGTCAAACAATTTGTTGATTTTAGTCTTCTTGAGTTGCATTGGGTTTTATGATGATGAATTATATTGTGTTTGCAGAAAATAAATGATATAGATATAGCAATGGAATATACTCAACAAGATGCAATACAAGTAACACGAGAAAAAACCACAAATACCTCAGATTTGAGTTTTATTTAGATATATTGCTGACCTCATACAAAATGGAGCAGATATGGAATATACATAGAAGAATGATGCATGTGGTTGATAGTGCCTCCAAAATAGAATGGAATGATGAAGATAAGAATTCCTAAGAGTCCTCCAAGTTGAATACAAGAGATCTAGAAGATCCAACTTGATCCCTAGCTATTATGTGATGTCCTCTCTAGCACAATGCACCCTCACTGACTGTAGCAAGACAAGAATTCGGCCTCCAAGAAAATGACCTCTAAATCATTGAAACCAAATGCCAAAAGGTAGATCGGGGGATAGGAAACCCATATGATGAATCTCCAAGTTGTTGGGAGTGATCTCCCACTCGAAATCACTAGATCTACTGAGAACAGTGTGCCCTCCTTCTCAAGAAATATGCCCAACTCCACAAATAAATAAATATGAACTCCAAATTCCCAAGAGAAGTTGCAAAACTCTAGATCTAAAGATGTATGGTCATGGAAAGTGATCACTTGGAAGTTTCATGTAGATCTGAAACCTCCCAAGAAATGGCTCCAAATACGAGTGCGCCCTCCTCAAGAATTTTGCCCCACTGAGAGCAATGGTGAATACGACATGAGAAACCTCCACAAAATAGTGAGGAAAGGCGCCCTGGTGATAGCTAACTCCTCTGAAGTGATATCTCTCTTAGATCCAATGTTTACAATCCTCCACAAACTCCTCTCTCATGCACACTACAGAAAGACTCCAAAATTGTGCCTTGCTTCCTCAACTGCTCCTGAAACTAAATAGAAACTGATGTAGAATGGTGAGGGAGGAATATTTCACCTCCCTAGCCAAGCTTGGATCAGGAAAAGTGGGATGTTTCACCACCAAGCTGATCTCTAGGGTTTGTTCAGTCAAAACCCTCAAAACCCCCAAGTATCATGGGCTCTCTAGCAAGAAGCCAAACATCAAAATGATAATCAACATAATGAGATAATAGAGGCCCCTATCTCTCTTTTATCCCCCTGTTCATATTTTATCCCCAAGTGACTTTTACTTTATTTTTATTATTCCTTAATTAAATCACTTTATTAATTAATTAACCTTTTTACCTCTAAAAAGTAATTTATTCGTCCTTATGGCTTCTCCGGCCACTGAAAGTCACTTATCATTTTATCTTGTAGTGTTCTTCCTCCCGATTCCGATGAGCTATTACACTAAGAGGTTTATCCAAGTATTATGCCCAAAATGACCTCCTTAGTGAATTTAATTAAAATATGCTCCATAATAACTCAAAATTATGGAAATTGTCAAAATGCAACGAAACCAAAGCCAAGTTGTGTGGAATGGATATTGATGATGAAATGTGATGAACGATGCAAGTTGGGTCCAATAAAACCCCTCAATATCTCTCAAACTCGCTATTACCCCCATCTGGCTACTCTAGCAGGCATCCCACTCTGTAACATAGTAACATCCAAAAATGGGGACATTACAAAAGGCCACTCTCTACTGAGATCTAGAAGGGTGGGAAGTAGGATGTCTAATGTGGACGAAAGAATTGTCCCAGGCCAACACTGGGTCGACTCAGAGTGAAAAGGATAGAAGAGCATGGTCCATTGGGGGAATCTGAAGGACTGAGAGTTGGCGGATATACAGAAGTGGGTCTTGGTTGGCCAAGACATAGTTGACGATGTTGGCCCCCTTGTTGTGAGGGAAACATGTTAAGTTGTCAAACTTTCGAAAACAAGGTAGGCCATTAAGGATCAACAATTCATGAAACTCACCCAAATGAAAAAGGTGTCTACCATAAGCAAAGGGGGCCCCAACCCATTATCCAACATCTTTTGAAGGCAAAGAGCTTCCTCTGATATATTTTGGAATTGTATTTGTTGGTCTCTAGTATAGCATTGAAGTCCCCCAAAAGGATGACCCCATTCTACATTGAATATTTGACAATATCAGCATATAATTCCATGTATGGCTCCTCGCCAGAGTCCCTATGCAAAGCATTATCTGATGAAGCAGAAGGAAAATAGCAAACTATAATGAAGATGTCATGGGGAAGGGAGGACATGCCATTGATTTGGACCCACACAAAATTGACCCATCTAGTCAAAGTTGACCATGATGACTCCGCCCTAGAGAATCCCAAATATAATAAGTGATGCCACCTAAACCCCTAACCCCACTAGAATTTCACGTCTCTTGTCCGCAAATTGAAAACCAATGATAGCCTGGATAAGATGGTATAATCTGGATAGGCCTTGTGTGAGTCCTGTCGCACAAAGAATATATACAAATCTGAATACATCATAAAGAAACCCTCGAGAATACCAGAAGGCCCCATCTAACCAAAATACTTGAGACCCTACTCACACCCTAGCGAGGCTGTCATTTGGTATATTATTTGAGGCAAGTGCACCCTAGGGGGGAATCACGAATAATTGCTCTCAAATCTCGAATGACTTCCCATTTCCCTACTTTCCGTGCCTCTACTACCTGATCCCTAGAATTTTTAAGTTCCACAACATGGGAGCGCGTAAGGTCTAAACCCGCGAATATCCTGTGGGGAAGTGAGAAAAGTCTTTGCTAGGATTGGAGAGCTCGCAGTCTGTCGACAAAGATCAGAATCTAATGAAGAACAAGGTAATGTTCCTCTTGCTCTATCAACTCCAAATGCTTCTAATGACGTGTGGTACTTGGATTCTAATGCATTCCAAAATACAACATACAAGAGTCTCTCAAAGTGTTGAATGAAGATGTTGAGCATATGGAGGTGATTCTTAGTAAAGGTGCTTCCCTTGAAGCCAATGGAATAGGTGATGCGATCATAATATTGTAGGATGGTGAAGAGAACTATTTGTGATGCCTTGGGGAAGTGAGAAGAGTCTTTGATAGGATTGGAGAGCTCACAGTTTGTCGCCCAAAGATCGGAATCTAATGAAGGAGGTAATATTCCTCTTTCTCTAAACTCCAAATGCTTCTAATAACGTGTGGCACTTGGATTCTAATGCATTCCAAAATACAACATACAAGAGTCTCTCAAAGTGTTGAATGAAGATGTTGAGCATATGGAGGTGATTCTTGGTAAAGGTGCTTCCCTTGAAGCCAAAGGAATAGGTGATGTGATCATAATATTGTAGGATGGTGAAGAGAACCATTTGTGATGCCTTAGGGAAGTGCGAAGAGTCTTTGCTAGAATCAAAGAGCTCACAGTCTGTCGCCCAAAGATTGGAATCTAATGAAGGAGGAGGTAATGTTCCTCTTGCTCTATCAACTCCAAATGCTTCTAATGATGTGTGGTACTTGGATTCTAATGTATTCCAAAATACAACATGCAAGAGTCTCAAAGTGTTGAATGAAGATGTTGAGCATATGGAGGTGATTCTTGGTAAAGGTGCTTCCCTTGAAGCCAAAGGAATAGGTGATGCGATCATAATATTGTAGGATGGTGAAGAGAACTATTTGTGATGCCTTCTATGATCCTTACATCATAAGTGAGTTACTATTAGTTAGTCACATTGTTATGAAGGGGTACAAAGTGGAGAGTTTTGTCGATAGATATTTGGCCTAGTTGCACGAAAACCGCTCCTAAGATTAAGAAATATGTTCTCCCTGTTTCGAAGTTTTAGGAGCTTTGGAACTTGTAGGAAACATTCCAAAAGCATGGGGAGCAATTTCAAGAGCTTTGAGGGCTTGGCAAGAATTTTTAGGTGACGGGTGCATCACTCCTAATGCAATTCGAAGTTCCCATGATGTTCCAATTTGGGCATTGTGGGGCCCAAATTACCTATGTTTTGGCACATTTTTCTGCTAGGTTACAATGCCACATCAACCCCTATGGGCCCACAAATTGCCAACTATAGTGGATGTACCCTTATGAATTTGCGTATTTGGATGGTTTGCACTCATCTAGTCCTAGTTTGGTCATTGATTTCCTAGTTTAATGGTTGTTTTGTTTTCCAAAGGTATATGAAGCCCTCTGTTTTAATGGTTATCACATCTTAAGTTTGTTGAATACCTTTTTTACATCTTTTCATTTTGATTTGTTGTCAATCACCCTAAGTCGGTTTATGTTTTCAAGGAGTCTAGAACGGTTTCACCCTATATTAGTTTACGTTTTCAAAGAGTCCAAAGTGGTTTCAAGATTTGTCAAAGTACTAGGTTAATCAAGCTCTTCCATGTCGATTTGGTCAAAGTTGAAACCCTTTTGTAATAAAATACATAGACAACAATTATAAGTAAACAAAAAAACTTTTAAAAGCACTTGCACTTTTCGGTCAAATTATTTGTTATGATATTAAAATTCTACATATGATTTTATATTAGTGATAGTTTTATGCATATTAATATTACGCCCTTATTATGTCCCCGAGGTGTAGGATAGTCGGTGACGGAGTGTGTTGTTAAGCCACTCTGTGTTGAAAAGTCACCGGTTCGAAACCTGCGGGGACAAAAAATCCAACCATGTTAAGGGTTGGTGTGGCTCAGGCCGGGTGCGATCCCCGGGTGATTTTGACGGCTTAGATGCCCCTGAGTCGCGGTTTCTCAAGCCAAAGGTTAATCCCGATGCCAAGAAGGTCCGGACCAATTAACAAACAAAAAAAAATATTACGCCCTTATTATTAGTAGTAATGGTCATACATGTTTTAAGAGCATTAGAGAGCTCTCGAATGTGTGAGCCTCCTTCATTTCTCATTTTTTTAAATATATTTTTAGTATATATTATTATCGCTCCCAACTTGTCGTTTCCTACAAATTTGGTCAAAACTTCTAGTCATTCTGGACCATTGTTGGAAATATCATTTTGGGGAATATATCACCAAGGGTCTGGAAAGAAGCTTATCCAAAATATCGGGGAAAATATTGGAAAATATCGACAAGCATAAACTTGGACCTAGCCCGATGGGTTAGCCAGTGTGGTTTAGTGTTGTAAATTGAAATAAGATGTCTCAGGGTCAAGTCCCCAGGCAAGCTATATGTCATACGTTAATACTCGATGTCCCCACCGAGTCAAGCATACTGTAGTCTACATTGACGATGTAGTCTACCCTGGTTACCACCCATCGACGGCAATGAAGTCTCTAGGGGTTTCATGTGCATGGATTGCATGGAAAAAAAGCATAAGCTTGGACCTAAAAAACCCAAAAAAAAACAACCTGGAAAATTCAGAAAAAATTGGAAATATCACAAGAAATCAGAGATATTTGAAACACTATTCTAGACACCCGTACTCGCATCTTGAACGTTCCTATATTTTGAAAACTTGTGCAGAATAGATATTTGGTGAAAGATATGAGAATGACTAAAATTATTTTTGAAAGCATAAGAAAGCATGGTGTGTATAAGGCTCTAGCCAAGACTGCAAGTAATAATGTTCTTATTTCACAAATTATGACTTGTTATTGTTTAATGTAAAAAAAAGTGCGGATGAAAAAATGAGGATGATGCTTCATGAAAATTAAAGGAAAAAACAAAGTATTAGAGAGCATTAATTGAAAACTTCAAGATGAAATTATAGCCTTGCCGGGAGAAATCAAAACCATTGGGAAGCGGTGTGAAGACCATTAAATTATCCACTAAAGATAAGAATTATTGTGTGCATTGTATGAGGACTAAGCACATTTTTTAGAATCAAAGAATAGAATCGCTTCATCAAGGAGGCATTCTCAATTCTCCTGCAGCATTTGATCATTTTCTGGTCCATCTCACATAAGTCAGTCAATGAAGCTTTTGCGACAACAATATAACATGAGAATATCCTGAAGTTCAAAGAACTTCAAAAGACCAAGATTGAAGAAGTACGATGAAAAGACAATGAGTATGTGGACACAAAAGGAGAAGACAATGAAGGTGAGGATGAGGAATCTTCAAAATGTGAAAATGATTTATTTCCAAAGAGGACATGTTTAAAGTCTCTCATATAAATAAAGCCTTGTAAATGGGTCGCTTATCAGCCTTAATGGCAGTACCCATATTTGGTGGCTTGAGTTAAATTTGAAGTCAAAATTAAAAGTAGGTTTTAGGATTGAGCAAAATTAGCATTAAGAGGGGATGTTATATAATTAATATTTAATAATGTGGAGACCTATGTGCCTCATTACTGGCTAGGGTTAGGGATTGTAGTCATCGGTTGGCCTAGGGACTGGCCTCCCGTTGTCTTAACTAGAAGAGTATAAATATTGGGTTGTACTTCCTAATTTTCACATCATTAAAGATGGAGCATATGATTATTTACCTTTTATATTTGGTGTGCTTAAGTGTGTAATCTATTTCCCAAGTTTTATCACTCTTGTCACGAAAGAGATAGCAAGGAGAATCTCTAGTAGCCAAAATCAAAACTATGATCTTCTCACTGTCTAGTGAAGTTCTCCTTGTCAGCTCCCTTGCTGATAATAGGGACCAGTAGGCTTCTTTCACACAATTTGTACTCCTACTCTCTGCAAAGTCTTCTATGCTTGAGCAAAGTTAATGTTATTTTTAAAAAAAATGTAAAATTGCTTGCAAGATCAAATATTGAATCTAATATACAAATTAGATTTAAAAAAACATAATTCAGATGCACAATACATACACAAATAGCAGTAATCCATTAGAAATGATGGAATATGGCCATTGCATGCCACATATTCAAGAACGCCAAAGGCCTCCATGCTATTTTAAAAACATCTAATACAATGGTGATCCAATAGTTAAACTTCAATGACTTCAATACAATGAACGAGAAATAGAAAACTTCATCTCTCCTTTCTCAATTTTGTTGTCTCCAAAAGCATGGCCAGTGAGAAACCTGAAAAACCAAAACTGCCAAAATCCAGTTCTAACAAATCTATTGAATAGTAAATAAATAACTTGACACTTGTAGTTGAAGAATTGTTGATAAGTAGAGAAATCAATGTGACACAGCAAAAGAAGACATGGAAATGCATCACTCATGCACAATACAAACTGACTAAACCTAGAGGTCAATAAAATTGAATTGCCAAGATCAAAAATTTCTATCTTGAGGCTTCCAAAGACGATTAGCATTTTAGGATGCACTGGTATACTCTGCCATATTTGGAGCCAAACTAATTGGTTCACTGCATATTTTGACTGAAAACCCCACTTGACAAAACCAAAAAAATGTGAAGATGACTGTGCTAAACCAAGGAAACCTCTATGAGAACATTCTTTTCATGACAATAGGATATTGAATGTCATGTTCAGAAAAGCTGAATTCAGGATATACAATTCATACATTGATTGAAGATAAAATGCATCTTATTACAAGCTAAGAACCTAATAGAAAAAAAGCATTCAAGGCTATATTAGCAGTAACAAAATAGTCACTCGGAAGTCCTTGTTAGAAACAAAAGGCTGGTTTCTAACATGTATTTCTTATATGAATCTCTTCCACTGATTTTGGAAAGCTTCTACGCTACAAACAATCAAAAGATTGTGCATGGCAGAATCAATAACAATGTCCATTGTCCAGAGATGTTTTTCAAATGATAAAGGGTCTTACCTGGAAGGAAAATTGGATGGTGACTGCTCATACTCATTGCCATGTGTGGCATCCAAAGAATGTTGAATCACTCCTTCCTTGAAGCAATTGACAAAACTGGGAAGAAGCAGATGACTATCAAGTTCATTCCAATCTTCTATTTTAGATTTATGATATGGCTGGCTCGACCATGGGTTGTCCCTACTTAACACGGATGGCATTTGTATAGCATCCCCACTCATTTGGTTGGGACTACCATTCTCTAGTTGAGATAAGAGGTCAGCAGGAAGATGGTTTTCTATTTCAGCAAATGATTGCACAATGCTTTGGGGTAATGGCTGGTGTAAGTTCCTCTCTTGATCAGACATGTTTTGTACAGGTGGGAACCAAGGAAAAGGCTTGCAAAATTTACTCTTCCCATACTGTGGCATGTTGCACATCTGCCAATTTCCCTGTTCAGAGATTTCATTTGAACCGTCCAAAGCCAATGAAGGCAAACTCCATAATTCTGCAATTGGGGGAAGGTGGTCTCCATTGGCATGTGAATTGTCATCACTTTTTGTGGGTGATATTTTTGACACAGGTGATACAGTTTGTGCAGGCCTGTGACTTGGAGCAGAGATAGGTGCACAGTTTGATGACAGAACTCTGGTTGCTCTTGTGTCTAAAGGAAGACTAGATTCAATATCTGTAGAAAAGTTTTCCATTGGCTCTGAGACAAGTCCAATCAAGGAAACAATGTGTGGATGATATAAGGAGTCTTCAGAAGAGTTGTTTCCACCTGTAGTCAAAATAGCCGCAGGTATACAATCATGTGGTGAAATAAAACCTGATGGATCTGGGGATTCTGAGACAGATCCTGAAACTGACATTGTAATGCTACATCTTGGCATAACTGCTGCCGGTGCAAGCTGGATAGGCTCCAGCAATGTAGAATGAATATCACTGGAAGATGGAGAACATGATGTCACTTGCACTTGCTTCCCCTGTTCCAAATGACTTCCAAAATCTGAAGAATAAGATGTTCGGGAAGATGTCAAAGGACCTTTAAATAGATGCTTCCACGATTTTGTCTGTGTTGTAACTGGTGATACCGGTTGCGGCTCAACTCCCACCTAAACAAATACCACTTTCTCAATTAATTTTTCCCTTTGTGCATGCAAATGTAAATGCGCATCCACAATAGTGAGTGAAAGTGCAAATAAGCAGAAGCTGATGTGCACAACTGCTACACATGGGAGATCAACACAGGCACCTGCTTGTATGTATATTGGTAACAAGAGGTCCTGAAAGCAACGAAGGAGCAAATGCATAATATAAGTGAGCTGCGCAGACCTTGCATCTCACTCAATGAGTTACAATTCATATATATATTAATGGGATTTATTCAATGTGCAAAAAGAACAAATTGCCCTGCCTGCCCTTATCATTTCATTTTCAGATACCAACTTTGACTTTTCAATTTCCAAGGTTCTGCGCTTTATATTGATGAAATAGGGAAAAAGTTCAAAATGCAGGTTGGAGATGCAATTTCTCTTTCTCAAGCATGCTTATTTTTGTAGTACATATATGAGAACTAAAGAAAAATATACAGGATGTTGGCAACTTACAGGTAACTGTGAAGGATGTACTCCCAGGCTTCTATCAATGTAACTGTTAGTGTACTTCACTAATTTGGAATTTCTGTATCTGTTGCTATAATTTAGAGTTGGTTGTTTCTTGCAAGTGTCCTCACATGTAGTGGTGCTTCCTTTACTCAAGTTTTTTGAACAAGCTGTCCCAATCCAAACAGAATCAGCACTCTGCCCATGGTTTAGACCCAGTGATCCAATAGAACCGTTATGGATAGATGCAAGAGAGGAATCTCCAGCACTGCCAGTTTTAACAGATTTCACCCCAAACCGTTCAACACATCCCAATGTCATGCGACTAGAATATGATGAACTTCTAGGATGCAGTGTAGAATATTTAGGAGGAGCCAAATATCGAGAGGTACCAAACTGTGTTATACCATTTATTAATCGTTTCATGGTATGGCCATTGGTTTTGGATCCTGTTTCTAACAGAGGAGCTCCAAAGTTCTTCACACTCTTCATAGGGTCTGTGGCATGGTGTGATATGGGCTTCAATATTTTATTCTTTTCGGCTTCTTCATTATTGTATAATTTCCCCTTTTCATTTCCATTTTTATTCTTCATCTCCCCCACATCAGCTACAAGATTATCCTTACCAAATACCTTTTCCTTTACCTTCTGCTTCACGTGTCGCCTCTTACCTACTTCCCTCTCTATTTGAATTTCTCGTTCCTTTTCCAGCACTGCCTCCCTTTCACTTTCTTTCTCAACCTCCAATTTCTCATTCCTTAACCTTCTTCTTTCCTCCACTAACCTAGCAACCTCTTCTCTCTGTTTTCTCTCTTCTTCTTCTAGCATTTTCTTTTCTAACCTAGCCTGTCTCTTCTCTTTGGCCTTCCTCCTGGCTTTTTCTCCTTTGCTTTCATGAAAATTGAATTTATCCCCACCCTTCTGTATATCTGCTTTACAGCTAGAATTCAGAGCTCTCCCTTCACTCAGAGATCTCACCCTCCATATCTTTCCTGAAAGCCACCTGATAAAGAAGAAAGAAAATTCTAACACTTTTACTATGAAAATAAAAATTCCAGGATAAGACTCTCCCGAACATTTTCTATCTCTAACTTCTCCTTGAATAGTGCCCATATTACTCTTCAAATTTTTGTGGTAATTTTCTATATTTCCCGGACCCCCTTTACCAAGAGCCACTCCAGTTATATCTAATACAGGTCTCCGAGAAACATGACCACAGTAAGCACACATGAATTTGCCACTGCCAGGCATCTGATCTCTAAAAGCTGTTAAACAATTTCTGCACCTGCGTATTGCTTCTTTGAACCGCTTTGCTGCCATCTGTGCTTCAACTCTTTTCCTTTCTCTCATAAGGGCACTCCGACGTGCTCTCCATGCAAAAAATCGTGAAAATATAATTTCATGCCATCCACTGCTTACCAAAAGCACAAAAACACAAGCCAGATGAGGGGAAGTTACCTCAAACCTTAAACTTGGCAGCAGCATCTGTGAAAATGCCCACAGTATGATAACAGGAATAACCAACCATCGCAGCATGGTTACAATGCGCCGTGACAACCTTGATGCAACACAGAGTGTGCACATGATTTTTCACTCTGCCCCTTGTGTCCTTACACCTGTGCCACTTTTGTACTTTCTCATAAACAATACAAAAGACCTACCTTTTGCTCTTTGTTGACAAACTTGTATGCACAAACTAGTTGACCTGAAGTCTTAAGCGCGGATCTTGATTTTCAAACCTGAGTTCTTGGATTTTCACATCTACTATTTAAGCCATCTTTCCACTACCTTAAACCAGGATTCATAAATCAAGCCTGCCAAAAGATTCATTTGTTTTTCATTTTTTATACGCACCAATCTTGAACCCTTATAAGCTGTGTAACCAAATTAGAACCAATAAAATTTGCCAGTGGCAAAGAATATTATTGTCCAAGCTTATCCAACCAACAAAGAAATGTATATTGGTCAGACAGATGTTTTGATCTTTCCAGTAGCAGCAACTTGCCTTCGTGCTGCACATAAGAAGTGATTGCCACTGCTTTGAACAATCCTAAACCCTGTGATATGAAGTGTTGCTGAATTGGAATACCAATTTTGCAAGTTAAAATGCCCAATCTACGTGGAGCTCAAGCTCCAAACAAATTGCTGACAAGAAACAGCAGAAAAAGAATAATTAAATCTCACTTGTCATAATTGTTTAACTTCCCATTTTGTATTAAGAGATGCAGTTTTCATTCCAGAGCCTTGTAATCTTTCTGCAGGTGGTGATCAGGGTTTATGCTGCATATTGGCAGATACCACAATAATTAGTTTCCAACAGCCAAACAGACTTGCGAACCAACTGGAATGCAAAATGCAACAATTACAAAGCTGAAAAGCAGAGGCCAAATACCACAACACATTGTATCATCCACAAAAATTGTCACAGTTTCAGAAAGTATACCTAAATTTCTGATAAAGCACATAGTTGACTGCAAGAGTTTCAAGAGCTAACTAAAGATATTAGATTGCTTGGAACAGTGAATTATGAGCTCTTTAAGAACACAAGAACAGTTAAGAGGGAGCTTTTTTACGGTGGCATTCCCTGCAAGGAAGCACACCAAAAAATTCTTTATTAATCATAATCTTGTAAGTTTCTGTATTGAACATGAAACAAGACAACCTTATCCATCATTTACAAAATTGTCTAAACTTGTTTGTAAAATTGTGCATATATTATTACAATTTCTTACAGTGATATTCCTTGAGTTCTGGTATTAAACTCTAATTTTGAAAAATTCACAATTACAGCATATTAGAACATTTTTTTACTAGCTTCCTCTTATCACAATGTGGCAAGCAGGCCCTTCCCAATCTGGGAGTATTACAATGAATGTCACTGGATTTACAGCACTCAAATTGGAATCCTTCTACTAAGAATCCATAAGTGGGGGGTGGCTATTCCACCGAAGTCGCCCAGGACATGCATCTGGCTCCAACCGCATGGAATGACCCACTTGCATGGGTGATCCGGTCGACAAGGGATAAGGCATACAATGGCCCGCTTGCATGGGTGAATAGGCCCACGAGGGACAAAAGATGTCACTTTGTGGATTTGAACCTTGATGGGGGGAATAACACTAACCCCGCTTAACCATCGTACCAAAACCCCATTGACAGCAGATTAAAACATTTATCATGCATTGATATTAATTTTCATTTAAGGAGGTGTTTCTACAAATATGTTGATTAAAAATGGGTCACAAACTCTTGCAACACTAACAGTCTGTCAGCACAATTGTCTTTGGATCCATGTCATTGCTTGTATGAGCATATTGAACCTTAAACCAACTATACCAGTGATTTTTCTGTGAATGCTTATATCATGCAGAATATTGTATTGACAATTTCCATTTGCTGGTTATGTTGAACACATGAATGTTATCTTGAAGTTGATCTATTGAAATTGATATAAATTCATCTCTTAACACTGTTCTCTGCAGTCCTCTAAAATGCAGCTTTCAGGCACCATCTAACACTTTTGATTTTAGGGTACAAAACAATGTTTATAGCAAAATACAAGTACTCAAGTCTAGTGAGCATTCTCTCATCCACCCTTGGAACTTCAATGTTCTGCTATCTGCTATGCTTAGAGAGTAAGCGTATGATTCATGCCATCATTTCTGACACCAAGTTGTTTCTGGAGAATTGTGGTGATTGAGAAAACTACAATTCTCACAGATTTTGATTCCAGTGGAGGTCATTACCCTGAGATCATTTTTATCAAAGAGTTTCATTTGTTTATCTTCCATGGAAGTTCTATTTTACCAGAACGTAACCCCATTTTCTGCCTAATTCTAATTCTGATGAACGATTTAATCAATGATCAAAAGAATACAACTTGGTTCTATTTCACTTTTCATATATTTAACAAGTTTAGTAATGAGCATAATGATCTAATATATACAGGCAAGACCGGAGATAGTAAAATTCATCATTGCCAGCCAGAGTGGCAAACTTCTAAACATGGCAAGCAAATTTAACAAAGTTGCTAAACTTTAAAATTTCTTTCTTTCTTGCAGTACTAGAAAGCATTATTCATTTGACCAAGGCACATTAAGGAAAATATATCAAGGATATAAATGTGGCAACTTGCAAGGACAATGCATTTCAAGCTTCAGAATTTAAATGGAAAACTAAATAAACTTTTTCCTTCTTGCTGTACTAGAAAGCATTGTTCATTTTGGGGTGGCAGGTGCAGGGGCTATCATCTTTGATTCTGGAGGAAAACAAGGAACCACCTTTCCCTGGGGTCTTGGAGGATCAACCTGCAATCAAGCGGATGCTCTAGCTCTACTCCAAGGATTAACGCTTATAAAGCACAAGGACTTCATCACATCTTGTGTTAAATTTGGCAGCGTCGATAGTCATTCTCCAATGAGAGGCCATATGGGCCACCCTAAGGCTAGCCAGGGAGATTTGGAGAATCAACCAGTCTTGTGAGGTATTGACAAAATCTAGGGGGAATGTACAACCTCTATGAGTCAAACCAAAAGTCAGGACAAACGAGATGCTATGTAAGTCTAATGCAAAAGTCAAGGGGAACATACAACCTCTGGGAGCATAGACAGTCTAGTGCAAAAGTCAGGGGGGAGGTACAACCTCTGTGAGCATAGACAGACTAGTGTAAAAGTCAAGGGGAACGTACAACCTTTGTGAGCCTAGTCAAGCCTTGTGAGCCATGAGCAAAAGTCAAGGCATCTAGCAAAAGTTAGGTTGAACGTAAAATTCCTATGAGCTAGAAACAAACGATCTTCCTTATATTGCAAATGATGTAAATGTATTGATTTAGTGCATTGGCACGTATGACATAATCCACCATGAAGAAATTCGAATAGCCATGTAAAGAGTCAAGTTGTAAAAGTCAAAGTTGTATGTCTAGGTCAAAGTCAAAGTTGTCAAGTTTGTTGCATGTCGCATGCATGCATGTTGCATGTTGAGTAACGAGTTGCATGCATGTGCATGCTGAGTAGTTCGCATGCATGTCCAGTCAAGGTCGAGTCACTTGTTGTGTTGGCATGACATGCATTGTCAAGTCAAGGGTGAGTTGCAACTGAAGTGTAAAGTCAAGTTCTAATTTCGAACTCATGTCCAAGATCTATTTTCTGAAGCGTAAAGTCAAGTTCTAATTTCGAACTCATGTCCAAGATCTATTTTCTGAAGTGTAAAGTCGAGTTATGAAAGCATGCATTCAACCTTCTAATTCGAGCCTCCTTCCTTCACCTCTCCATGCCTTTATATGAAGAGGTCAACCCTCATTCTACACACAAGGTTTTGGAGCGTGTGGGTGAGCAGCAAGTGTGTTATGCAGTGTGAGGAAGACATAGCTAGCTGGCTGCATGTATATCAGTTAGCAGGCAGCGCATATCAGAGTTAGCAGGCAGCCCATAACAATGTTATGCAGGCAGCGTAAATATCAGTGTTAGAAGGCAGCAAATCCTTCTGTTTGAAGGCAGAAAAATACACCAACAAGGCTGGTGTATATCAGTCCAGAAACAGGCTGCAAAGTAGCGCCTAGGCTGTGCAAAACCTCTTTCACAGTGCTGGTATATATCAGAGGTATTTATCAGCAAAGTTTCTAAGTCTTCTACATGTCACACAGTCACGTCAAAGTCTTATTGGAAAGCTCGATCAGAGCATAATTTCATGGTGGAATATTTGTAAGTGATCATACATTATTAATGCAATAAAAGGACATTGTGTTAAATTATAGAGCTTGATTCTTTATGCAGATTATTTCTTTTATTTTTCAACACTTTGATTTCAACTTAATACCTTTCAACAATACAGAATCATAACTGAATAGCAATAACCATGTAGATACGTAAGCATGCACATCAACAACACATATACCCTAGGGAAACTTTGTACAGGGAGAAAAACCCCAACAAACGATATTCCTTTATTGCATTAATAATGTAAGATCACTTACAAATATCCACCATGAATACTCTGCTCTTAAAGAGCTTGCCAAGACGACTTAGACTGGACTGAAAAGACCTTGTAGAAGATGAGAGGCTTTGCTCATATAATTTCTGGTTATTGACCAGCACTGTAGAAAAGACTAAGCACTGCCTGGGTGCTACTTTGATGCCCTTTTCTGGACTGATATGCAGCCTTTCTTACCAGGGATATACGTTGCCTTTTCTTGACTGATATTCTGTCCTCTTCTTGACTGATAAACTGCTTTGTTCTTGACTGATAAGTTGTCCTATATAGGACTGATATGCTGTCCTGAATAGGACTGATATGCTGTCCTGTTTAGTGACTGTACAGCTGCCTCTATAGGATAGATATGCACCTCTGTTTAGCAGCCTCTATAGGACTGATATGCGCCTCTGTTTAGCAGTTGCAATGCTGCCTCTGGCTTCACCTTTACCATGCATAGCAATTGTGTAGAGGAGAGGGGGTCGACCTCTGCTTATAAAGGAATGAATAGGTGAAGAGGAGAGGGCTCGAATTAGATGTAAGAAGGCATGTTTGACATAACTCAGCTTCACACTTTAGTTTGAAAATAAAACTAAACTTGAGACTTCAGTTACAACTCATCCTTGACTTGGCATGCATGCGTACTAAGCATGCACATGTCATGCATGCATACAGTGCATGTCATGCATGCAACATGCAACTAGACATGCATGCAATATGCGACAACTTTGACTTTGACCTAGACATGCAACTTTGACTTCTACAACTTGACTCTTTTCATGGCAATTCAAAATTCTCTTCATGGTGGATAATGTTGCACGTGCCAACGCACTAGATCAATGCATTTATATCATTTGCAATATTAGGAATATCGTTTGTTTCTAGCTCATAGGAATTTTATATTCAACCTAACTTTTGCTAGATGCCTTGACTTTTGCTCATGGCTCACAAGGCTTGACTAGGCTCACAGAGGTTGTACGTTCCCCCTGACTTTTGCACTAGTCTATCTATACTCACAGAGGTTGTATGTTCCCCCTGAATTTTGCACTAGTCTATCTATGCTAACAGAGGTTGTACGTTCCCCCTGACTTTTGCATTAGACTTACATAGCATCTCATTTGTCCTTACTTTTGGTTTTACTCACAGAGGTTGTACATTCCCCCTAGCTTTTGTCAATACCTCACAAGACTGGTTGATTCTCCAAATCTCCCTGGCTAGCCTCAGGGTGGCCCATATGGCCTCTCATTGGAGAATGACTGTCGATGTTGCCAAATTTAACACATTGTTTGTTGGGGCTTTTCTCCCTGTATAGGGTTTCCCCAAGGTACATGTGTTGTGATCTTGCATGCTGGTAAATTCTTATGATAATTGTGTTGATATTACAGTAGCTTCGGGAGGTATCAACCTCCATTGTGACCCTTTGACAAGATTAGAATATTCCAGAAGCAAGAAAAGAAGTGAATGTAACCCTAGAAGAGATGTCGGCTAAGAGAGATAATTAATATGAATTAATTAGTACCCAGAATGAGAAGTTGACCCTTGCAGCCTGCCAAAGCCAGTATAAATACAGGGCACCAGTTCTCACTTTACACTCAGCTCTCAGAATTACAGAGAGACACTTGTGCGCACTGCAGTCTGGCAGTCTTGTGCACAAGTTCTGGAGAAGGTGTTGCTGCCAGTTCTGAAGCCTATTGTTTCTATCTTTCTAGGTTGGACTCTTTGATCAGCTTTAGTTACTTCTTGCTTGGTGCATTAGCCTTGCTTGGCTATTGGTTTGCTACTAGGATTATTCTCTTTGTCAAGGTCAAGGTGCTCAGAGGGTGGCTTCGGCCTATGGTTGGGTGACAATAGTGATATTGTCTATGGTAAAACGAGCACATTCTAACAGGTTATGAGCCCACACCTCCTTCATCTCAGTCTAACCGCTGGAAGGGAGCATAGCCATTAGCATATTAAGCTCGTTGAAGAACTGTCACTAGGGTTTACTAGCAGGAGTAGCTTCCAAGACACTGCTGCTAGGGTTACTAGAAAGAACAGTTTTAGAAACCCTAAAACCCCAATCCAGCACCTTGTGATGGAACATCTCGCTCAAGAAGAAGGTATTCAAGTGCGCCTTAGTCCAGTGCACCTCTTGGCACTCTCAGAAGGCAGAAAAGTCAAAGTTGAAGTTTTGGATCAAGGCATGACCAGTCACCAGTCAACCGAAGTCATGAGTGAAAAGACTAGTCATCTACACTACTCAACAGTCACAGGAACGATTGAAGATGACATGTGGATAATTGATAGTGGTGCTTCTAGGCATATGACGGAAGATCAAGCCAAATTCTCAAATCTAAATGAGAAGAAGACATCGTGCAAGGTAGATCTTGGAGACAAAAGCACTTCCCCAGTCGAAGGATTTGGACAAGCCTCCGTCAAGTTGAACACAGGTAACAATGTTCATTTGAGCAATGCCTTATATGTACCTGGTTTAGAAAAGAATCTTGTATCCATATCTTGCCTAGAAGACAAAGGAAACAAAATAGCTTTCGTAGATGGAAAAGTGTTATCTTGGCATAAAGACTCCAGCATAGAGAATGCTAGGGTTATTGGAACCCGTGAAGGAAATCTATATAGACTACTAGAACAAAATGAAGAAGCTCTTGTACATGATGAAGTCAATCCCAATGAACTTTGGCACAGAAGGTACGCTCATATTAACTATCAAGCATTACCTTTTCTCAAAAAGATGCTTGAAGGAATATCAGAATTGCAGTCTACACATGAAGGAATTTGCAAGGATGTGCTCTTGGAAAGAATATCAAGAAACCATTCCCAAGCAACAACAATAGATCTAAGGAGATTCTAGATCTAATACACTCAGATGTTTGCGGTCCGATGTCAGTCAAATCTCTAGGAGATTCTCTTTACTACGTAATCTTCATAGATGATTACTCAAGAAAGACTTGGTTATATCTGCTGAAGACAAAAGACGAAATATTCAGCAAGTTTCAAGAATTCAAAGCAGAAATGGAAAACCTCATAAACAAGAAAATCAAGACCTTGAGAACAGATAATGGAGGAGAATACACATCAAAGGAATTCGTTGCCTTTTGCAAATCAACAGGGATTAGGAGGGAGTTGATTGTTCCTCATAATCCTCAACAAAATGGTGTAGTAGAAAGGAAGAACAGATCTATTAAAGAAACCGTGAAGGCAATACTAACCGATCAAGGTTTATCTATGTTCTTATGGGGAGAAGCAATCATGACAACAATATATGTTCAGAACAGAAGTCATCACCGCATATTGAAGGATATGACTCCAGAAGAAGCCTTCTCAGGTAAGAAACCTAATGTGGAAAACCTAAGAATCTTTGGATGTCCTGTTTACTCTCACATTCCCAAGGACAAAAGGAATAAATTAGAACCCTCGGGAAAGAAGGGCATATTCGTGGGATATAGTGAATCATCCAAGGCTTATAGAATCTATATCCCGGAACAACATAAGATTGAAATCAATCAAGACGTGACCTTCAATAAAAAGATGGCTTTCAAGAAATCCATAGAAAAAACTATAGAAGAAGAAGAGTATGAAGAGCCTATTGAAGAAGTCACATGTCCTCCAGAAAACCAAAATGAAGAAAAAGAACAACTTGATCATCCGATGCAACCATCTGAGACCATTGATTCAGACACTGTACCTAAGACCAAGAAACGACCAACTTGGCTTGAAGCGACCCTACAAGAAGCAGAAAGACTCAAGGCCATGTTGTCGTCCTTATACACACTTGCAAACGTGAGCCAAGTCCTGCTCACTTAGTGTGTCCTTGGAGGCACAATGCCTAGGTTCAAAGCCCACGCTGTCACTTTGGCTTGAATCTCTTCCGTCTAGGCTTACTCATAGGGAAGCCAAGGGGGGTAGACCCTAGTTTCTAGATGAGATTTACGTTAAGTTCTAGGAGTAGATTTTAATTAGTTAGGATTTAGGGGGAGTCTAACCTATGCTGCAAAGGCAGCAATGAAAGATGCAAGATCTCTTATGTCAAGCAAGTCTTTCCCTAGGTCAACTAAAACTAGTGCCTAAGGTTGGGCAAGGGGTCAACTAATATGTAAGGGTGTTTGATTACAAGTAAGATTACAAAGATTATCAAGATACACTTATGCTACAGCAAGGTTAGATACTTACAAATAAAGAATGTAGATACACAATGTTACAATATAACAAGCTAACCACGTTTTCTTAAATGTGCAGGAAGTTAGATATAATCAAGACATGAACATCATCAACACATTAATCCTAAGCATGCCCCAATAGCACTTACTCTATTGGACTGCTCCTCAATGGCAACATCAACACTCAAAATTCACAAGGACACTTAGGAGATTTGAAAGCTCAAAACAAAGTGTTCCACAAGAGTTAAAACATTTAGTTAATTACCCACAAAGCATTACTTGTAGATGGGATTGAAGGATTGTACTTGCAAGTATTAAACCTTAAGATATGCCAATTTGAACCAAGGTTATTAATTTCTTAGTGAGTTAAGGGTTTTTAAGATTTGAAAGATTTTAATTACCCTAACTAAGTGTTTGACCAAAAGCCTCCTCCCCCAATTACCAAATGGCTGTTGGATGCTCAAGAAGTAAGGCAACAAGGCCTACCCTAGCTTCACAGGTCAACCCTAATGAACTGAGTACTCCCAGAAAGGACGTCGCACGTCGTGAGATCGTCCCCGGCCTAGCACCTTCCGTTGCCTTCCTCAATCCTCGTTTTAGATGGTGAAGATGGTGGTTTTAGGTACCCTATTAAGTCTATTAAGTTTATATATCAATGGGTTAAGTATTTAGATGTGTTTGAGAGAGTTTTAATGACTTTTAGTTGCCTTAAAATGGTGATTTTATGCCAAAACCGAAACTCTAAGCAACTTATAAAGATGTGTTATTAAGCATGAAAGTTAAGCACATTAACACATGTAAAGCAGGTAAAAGAGAAAGCTGAAATAAAGAGTTATTGCATCACCATTTATTGAACCATAACATGAAAAGCTTGTAAAAGAATGCTAAAGAACAAGGGAAAGAACAGCTTGCCAAAGAAAGAAAGAAAGATTTAAAGCTTATCACCACTTAAACATGAGTGTTGGAGCATTAAGATAGAGTGTTAAGTGTGAAGAAGACTTGCTGAAAATTAAGATGTGTGCCTACACTATTAATATGTCCAACAATACTTTAAACTTCAATGATGGCAAATGGCCTTAAGTATGAAATAACATGAAAGAGAAAGCCACTTATTATACCATCAATGCATTAAACCATTTAGGATTGGATTATAGCATGTGAAAAATAGAACTTGAGATAGCTTAAAACATGCAAGTAGGTTATTCCCCAAGGGTTTAGGCTAAACTTTAATGTGTGGATGAGATCTAGATCTAGATAATTTTAACTATTAAAGCATGAATAGACCATCAACACGTTGTTACCCTAGCTTTACAATTTTGGGGATGTCTCTCCCAAGGTGTAGGCAATTATTAAGATTAGAAATAGCTTGGAAAGAGAAAGAGAATCAACAACAAACCACTCACAATGGCACAAGGTGGAGGCAAGCCTACCTTTATTGTGTCAAAGGGGGTTAAGAAGAAAGCAAGCAACCAACTACTATCAACAAATTACTTGCTAACCCCACGTCCTAGCCTTGGAAGACGATTTTGAAAGGAAAACTTGAAAATTGAACTAACCCTAAGCTCACACGTGGGAGGTAGGCCGTACCAATTCTCCTCCCAAGCTATGAGCTAGCAAAAAATGAAGGAAATATGCACAAGAAGCTTAGAAAAGTGAAGAGGAAGGTTGAGATTTGTTACCCACTAGAAGAGAAGGGTCTTGGAGTGTTGTGTGGCTGATTTTGGACAACATAACCCCCTCAACCTGATAAGAACCTGCAAAAACCAGCAAGCTATGCTTGTTGGAAAAGCTACACACAACAATATAGATGAAGAAAAATTTATGTTTTAGGGCATAAAATTTTCACATAAAATTTTTATGAAAAAAGTGTATTTTAGATGACCAATCTATGATGTTAAGCTAGCTGAAATATTATATGAAATGGACAGCAATAAAAGAATGAGAAAAGAAGGAGTTTGAGTAAGTTTTCAGAGAAGACTCCTCCTTGAGGTTATCCCAACAAAACCCTAGAAGCAAACCTGCAAAACTTCAACAAAATGTGATGCATACAAGTAGATAATATGGCTGAATATGCTAACAAAATAAAATACTTGTACCCTATTAGCAAACCCACATATATAGATCAACAATAACACTAGTTGTGTAATCTACCCAAGTAAAATACTTTACCCAAGAATCTACTCTATGCAACCCAAGATGCCAAATCCACAATATTACCTCATATGCAACCAAGAAACAAGAATACTCATCGTTCTTCCAATCCTCCAAAGTTTCTCTTTATTACTCAAAAAAAGAATCTTGTAGCAATAAATTGCTCCAAAACCCTCAAGAGCAAAAGAATAGATGCAAGATGGACAAGAATGAGAGAGAGATGTGGTGAAAATCAAGTAGCATAACAATAGCTCTATTTATACTTGGGAAGGCAAAGTTACCCCTCTTTGATGAGTTATAAGTGTCACACATAAAAGAAAAGTCATTTTTAGGGTTTTGGTAAGTTAGGGTTTTGGCATGGATGGATGAAGTGGAAATGAGTTGGAGTGAGTTGGCAAGGTTTTGATAAGCGAAATGATGAATTGTAAGGTCTAGGGAGGCACACCAAGGGATATAATAAGTCTCCCATTAATTTTTTTATTATTTTTTCACTTTTGGAAACTTTCTAGAAGGGAGGCACACCACTCTAGGAAAAGTGACGTTTTTGCTTAATGGCTAGGTGAGGGGGTGATGGTGAGTGTTGGAAAAGGTTAGGAAAAATCTCTCTCACACTTTTCCATCATTACTTTACCCCATTTGCTCAAAAATACAAAAATGACATTTTTCCTGTGTCATGATTTAACAATTAAAATTGTTGTTTTCACTGACTGAGACTCCTGGTGGACAAACATCTAGCAAAAGTTGTCCGACTGAGCTGAAACTTGGTCCAAGGGTGTAGGGGGTCTCATTCCATTTCTTTTGAGCACAAATACCCCTATCAAAAGTCCAAGGACTTAGTTTTTACAATTTTTGCTCAAAAATAATTAATTAATTAAATCATTAAACCTCCAAACTTAGGAAAATTTAATTAAAAATTTATTAATTAAAAAAAAAATCTAGACTCGTCGGAATTCCACGAAACTTTCTAAGATGTCATACATGGTCATTTACATCATTCCTAAACAATAGTTACCACAGGATAAACCCATTAGAATGAATGCCCTTCACCACTTTGGAGGAAAGATTGCTGGTGTGAGGGAAAAACTCAAGGGAAATTAATAAGGCTGAAAAGCCCAATTAATAACCTAAGGATAAAAAAACCTCGGTGAAAGGAACACTCACAATGAATCCATCCCAAGGTAACTGACCTAACTATGACCCATGCAGACCTATTACATTATTAACCCACGCAGGGGTGCGGAAATTCCGTTTACAAAAATACGTGTTGGAGGCAAAAATTGCCCAATAGAACCAAACTGTCTTCGACATATTAACATCTGTTGATGCATATCTTCATGGAACATGGAGTTGACACCCTAGTTGGATAGGTGGTCAACAGGCCCCAAGTGGGACCTTCAGAAAAAGTAAGAAGCCCAAAATATTCTCCAGCTATGCAGCATGTATGACAAAGCTTCTAAACAAAGAACCTACCACGTTTGAAGAGGCAGTTCAGAGGAAACAATGGAAAGAAGCCATGACAGAAGAACACCAATCCATCATGAAAAATGATGTATGGGAAATTGTGCCTAGACCTAAAGAAAAATCAGTAGTAACTTCAAAATGGGTGTATAAGATCAAACATGCAGCAAACGAAAGCGTGGATAAATATAAAGCAAGATTTGCAGCTAGAGAGTTCTCCCAGAAGAAGGGAGAGGACTATAACGAAACATTTGCTCCCGTTGCCAGATATACTTCCACTAGAGCTATCATATCTCTTGCCGCTTCCATGGGATGGAGTTTACATCAGATGGATGTAAAGACAACTTTCTTCAATGGAGCAATCGAAGAAGAAGTATATATTGAACAACCTCAAGGATTTGAAGTACATTCCAAAGACACTCATATTTGCAGACTAAAGAAAGCTTTATATGGACTCAAGCAAGCTCCAAGAGCTTGGTATGCCAGAATAGACAGCTATCTAATGAGACTTGGTTTCTCCAAAAGTCATGTAGATCCAAATCTTTACTACAAAGTCGTGAACAATGCACCTGTGATTCTACTACTATATGTCGATGATCTATTCCTAACAGGTGAAGAGTCTCTCATCATCCAGTGCAAAAAGGAACTAGCTTTTGAGTTTGATATGAAAGATCTTGGTCTCATGCATTATTACTTGGGACTAGAAGTATGGCCGAAGCATGGTGAAGTATTCCTTGGATAAGGAAAGTATGCAATAAAAATTCTTCAAAAGTTTGGAATGATGGATTGCAAATCCATGGACACTCCTATGACCACAGATATAAGAAAAATAAGAGATTCAGATTCTGATCCAGTAGATCCATCACTATATCAACAATTGATTGGATCATTGATGTATTTGGTAAATACTCGACCAGATATTTGCTTTGCCATGAACACACTAAGCCAGTTCCAGGTGGAACCTAGACATGAGCATTGGACAATTGTAAAGCATGTTCTAAGATATATCTGTGGGACACTAAACTACGGTTTAAGATATACAGCATCCAGTGATATACAGCTTCATGGATTCACATATTCAGATTGGGCAGGAAGTGCAGAAGACGGAAAGAGTACTTCAGGGGTGTGTTTTAGCTTGGGCTCCGCTATGATATCTTGGGGCAGCAGGAAACATAAGTCTATCGCACTCAATGCAGCTGAAGCAGAATATATCGCAGCATGTGAGGCATGTATAGAAGCAATATGGCTGAGAAAGTTGATCTCTGATTTATTTGATCAAGTTCCAGATTCGACCATAATACACTGTGACAATCAAAGTTGTATAAGGCTATCAGAACACCCAGTGTTTCATCAAATACTACTTTATTCGAGATAAAGTCCAAGGAGGAGAAGTAAAGCTCCAGTACATCCCCACAGATGAGCAGATAGCAGATATCCTGACAAAGTCTCTATCCAAAATAAAGTTTACATATTTCCGAGACAAATTGGGGATCGTGGAAATAACTCCCTTAGTTGAAAGGGAAGAAATGACTCTCCAGGTTGGGAGGGAGCACTGACATATTATTGAATTGAGGACAGTCATTTTCAAGGCTGAAAAATGGTCCAGCTTGGGCAATTCCTTTCCAGTTCGGAAAGTGGTTTGAGATTTCTGACGAACATGCATTTTCAAGTTCGGAAAATGGTCCAGATTGAACGGTCATTTTCGTAATGAAAATGGTTCGATGGATTGTTGATGTACCATAGACAACGATTTCCCATTGTGGTTAACATGGGGAATGGTCTAGGACAGTCTCTCTTCTTGACGGTCACTCTCGGTAGTGGTCAAGAAGACTGGTCCGCCTCGCCAGATAGTCATTCTTTCAAAGCTCACAATTGTGAGTAGTTTCGAAGAATGGTCCGTTTTGGAGGTTGGTGCAAGACAATCATTTCCTTAGGAAATGGTCCGGACAGTCATTCCCTAGGGCAGATTCATTCTCTCCAAGTTGCACTTTGTTTAGTGCCGGAGAAATGGCCCAGATACGTGAATGGTCCAGGTCCAGCAATCAAGGACAGGCTTTCCCTAGGGCAGACTCATTCTCTCCAGGTTGCACTTTGTTTAGTGTCGGAGGAATGGCCCGGGATAGGGAATGGTCTAGGCTCATAAATCAGGACAGTTATTCTTCCTTGCCTGAGAAGAATAGTCCAGATAGCCCATCATTGATGTTCTACTCTAAGGGCAGATACTCTTCCAGATCTCACAGATGTGAGTGGAAGAATGGCCCAGATGACTGAGTTTATATCATAACATTGTTTCTGTGCAGATTGATATCAGTTGATATAATGGAGACTGCATGTCTCCAAACAGTAGAGATATGCTACTATGGTGGATATGTTCCATTGTTTGTGATTGTGTGTCACAGATTGAGTAGTTGTGTACTACTATGAATAAACGCAGTTGTGTTCTGTCAGTTGACATTGTACCAGTTGTCATGGAGATTATCCATCTGGATATTAATGACGGTGCTCGTGATGCTACCAGTTGAATGGTTTGTTTGTGCTCAAGACCATTATTAGTTATACCTCCCTAGCTAAGAGGGAGTGTTGATATTACGGTAGCTTCGGGAGGTATCAACCTCCATTGTGACCCTTTGACAAGATTAGAATATTCTGAAAGCAAGAAAAGAAGTGAATGTAACCCTAGAAGAAATGTCGGCTAAGAGAGATAATTAATATGAATTAATTAGTACCCAAAATGAGAAGTCGGCCCAGGTAGCCTACCAGAGCTAGTATAAATACAGGGCACCAGTTCTCACTTTACACACAGCTCTCAGAATTACAGAGAGACACTTGTGCGCACTGCAATCTGGCAGTCTTGTGCGCAAGTTCTGGAGAAGGTGTTGTCGCCAGTTCTAAAGCCTATTGTCTCTATCTTTATGGGTTGGACTCTCTGATTAGCGTTGGTTACTTCTTGCTTGGTGCATTAGCCTTGCTTGGCTATTGGTTTGCTACCAAGATTATTCTCTTTGTCAAGGTCAAGGTGCTCGGAGGGTGGCTTCGACCTATGGTTGGGTGACAATAGTGATATTGTCTATGGTAAAACGAGCACATTCTAACAAATTGTTGTTCTGGTTTATGGATTATGTTAAGCTAAGTTCAAAGTACAGTCAGAATTTAAAGAAGTACTTACAGTATTAAATCAAGCTCATAATTTAACATGGTATCAAAGCTTAGGGTGTGATCAGTTTGTTGAAGTGCAGCAACAGGTACACAGATCCAAGAGAGCTTGATCAGTTTCTAGCTAAGTTCCATGGCATCCTCCATTTCTGTCAGGGCCAAGGATAGGCTTGAAGGAGCTTCTAACTTCAATGTGTGGAAGCTTAGGATAATGAATATCTTGCAGGAGCATGATCTTGAGCAATATGTGACCACAGTGATGGAGGAAGCCACCTCTAATGGAGGGAGAGCGGCCTTCAAGAAGAGTCAAGCAAAGGCCAAGCGAGTCATCTTTGACTCCGTCAAAAACAGTATAATGCCAACAATGACTTCGTTAATGATTGCCAAGGAATGTATGGATACCTTGGTAAATCTGTATGAGAAAAAGGCACCAAGTCAAAAGAGGACACTTAAACACAAGCTTAAGTATTTGAAGATGGAGAAAGGTGAATTAGTGGCATCTTTCTGTTCCAGGATAGCCCAAATCAGAGATCAAGTTTTGGTCACAGGTGTCAGAGTGGATGATGATGACTTAGTGCAGGCCATATTTGATGGTCTTCCTTCTTCATGGGAGACTTTCTTATCCAGTGTGAGTGGGAGAGAGATTCAGCCCACGTTTGAGAGGTTATGGCATGATTGCCTCTAAGAGGAGAGTCGCACTGCTAAGAGGAGCGAGCCAACCAAAGACGAGCATTCGACATTAGCATCAAGATTCAAGGGAAAGAAGAAAGTCACTTTCCAGAAATGCTCTCAGAGGAAGTCAAACATCAAAGGTATGTTCAAAGGCAAGAGTATTGATACATCTAAGATTAAATGCTTTAGTTGCAATAAGTTGGGTCATTTTGCTAGAGACTACTGGTATAGGAAGAAAAATCCAAGGAAAGGGTAACATCATGCCTCAACTGTTGAAGATGATGAATCTAAAGGAAAACAGAAAAGTCCTTCTAATGAGAGAGAAAATAGAAAAGAATATTACATGGTTTCTGCTTTATCCAGTACAGTTATCACAGGGCCGAAAACTTGGTTAGTAGACAGTGGTGCATCAAAGCACATGACAAGGTACAAGGAGATCCTCTCAGATTTCAAGACAAAATCTTTTGCAGAGAAGGTTGAGCTTGGGGATGACAAATGTTACAAAATAGAGGGAATAAGCTCTATCTACTTCAGATTGGAATCTGGGGCGAGGCTTCATGTTGATGAAGTATTATATGTTCCAAGGCTTAGGAAGAATCTACTATTAGTTGCAAACCTTGAGGACAAGGGATATTGGGTGATCTTCAAGGATAGGAAGGCACTTTTGTGGGCTAAAGGTAGCCACTTGAGTACAGCAGAACCTATTGGGGCTCACAGAGGAGGATTGTATGTTGTGATAGGACAGTCAGTTCAAGCATTAGCTCATGATCCAACTAGCTCCAACGAGTTGTGGCATAGAAGACTTTAACATCTTCATTACAAAGCACTTCCAAATCTGCAGAACATGGTATGTGGCATGCCCTCTAATTCTCTTAGAAAAAATGAAATTTGTAAAGGATGCATGCTAGGTAAAAATATAAAGAAAGCATTTCCTAGCAGTGACAGCAGAGCTCAGGGTATCTTAGATCTGGTTCATTATGATGTATGTTGTCCCATGTCATCTCCTTCACTCAGTGGTTGTTTGTATTATGTCATTTTTATTGATGATTATTCAAGAAAATGTTGGATATATTTTCTTAAAGCGAAAAGTGATACATTTGATAAGTTCAAAGAGTATAAAGTTTTTATTGAAAAGCAAACAGGGAAACACATCAGAACCCTTAGAACAGACAATGGAGGAGAGTTTGAATCTCTCCAATTTGAGGATTTCTACAAGGAAGCAGGAATCAAGAGACAGTTGACCGTCCCATATAACCCTCATCAAAATGGTGTTGCTGAGAGGAAAAACAGGACAATTTGTGAGGCAACAAAAGCCATGATGTTTGACCAGGATCTACCAAATTCTTTATGGGCAGAAGCTACCTCCACTGTCGTGTATATTCAGAACAGGTGTCCACATGCTATCTTGAAAGACAAGACTCCTGAAGAGGTCTTCTCATGAATCAAACCTGAAGTAGGGCATCTAAGGATATTTGGATGTCCTGTATATATTCATGTCCCTAAGGAGAAGAGGAAAAAGATGGAACCCTCGGGAAAGAAAGGGGTTTTTGTCGGGTACAGTGAGAACTCCAAGGCTTATAGGATTTATGTACCAGGTCAGAGGCAGATAGAGGTAAGCAGGGATGTGACTTTCCATGAGGAAGCCACATTCAAGAAATCCAAAGAGCTTCAACAAGATTCAGAAGCAGTTTAGCCAGCTTCACCCTCTTCTGAAAGTGAAGAGTCAAATGTTCAGAGAGAGGAACCTCATGAAGGGCCAAGTGATGAGCCCCTAGAACCTGCTGAAGAGTTGGAAAGAACACTTGAAGAACCTCCAACCAAAAGGAAGCCAGGATGGCTTAAAGAAACAGTGCAGGAAGCAGAAAAGATAGTTGCTCCCAAAGAAACTTTCAGGGAAAGTAAGAGGCCTCACAAGTTTGGAGGCTATGTTACACTAATGAGCAGCATGAGTGATGTTGAACCTTCTTCATTTGAAGAAGCAGATAAATTACAATTATGGAAGGATACCATGCTTGAATAATACAGGTCTATTCTAAAGAACAATGTCTGGGACATTGTGCCGAGGCCAAAGGACAAATCAGTGGTCTATGTTATCACACAGTTTGTAGCTAGGATAAAAGGCTATAAGAAAGGAGGTCAAACTGGCGTAACAGGAACCAATCCCACCTAATGTCACCACAATGGGATGGTTCTTTCTCTTTAGGGAGGTTAGGCCCAGGGGAGACGTCCCCGATGACCTGGGGTTTTGAAGAGGCACAAGGCTAATAAAATAAAGATAAAGTTTTCCCCCTTCACAAGTCACCACCCAAACAGATAGTCCGGCCAAAGGCCAATTTAAGAAGTAAAACCCCCAAAGGACTGTACCTGCCTGGAACAAAGCAACAACAAACTGATATATGCAAGTTATGTCTCAATGGGGTTAGTACTTCATATAATAGATGACTATCTGAATAACATATAAGCAACTAGCAATAAATGTTGACGAAGTCAATGTTCATCAATAGCAATGAAAATTATAACACTTCACCAATAAATATTGGAACAATGTGGCATTCAATGTAACCAGTCAACACCTTATTCAATTAATGCCTAACCACCGTTCACTTGCTCTTGAAACAAGACGTTGATGCACTAAAGATGAAATAACCAATGTTGACGTCAGCAACTAGGGTTAGTAGGGTTAGCTCCTAGACTAGGGTTAGTAGTTAGGGTTTGAAATTCAAAGTGTTTGAAAGTATTTAGATCAAGTTCTACTTCAATGCTTGAGGTCTTAGGATTAGTGCCTTAGGGTTTAATGGAGTCAATAATGAAGGACGCAAGAGTTGAAGGAAACAAAGACTAAGGACAAGAGGGAGAAGTTTTGAGGTGTTGCTAAGGCAAGGCTTCAAAATCAAAACCCTAGGGGAGAGAGGCTCACTCCAGTGTTGCTACAGCAAGGCCTCGTGCTCTTTCCTCCTTCCTTAGGTCAACTTGGCAAAATGGCTAGCTCAAATGAAGCACAAAATCAAGACAAGAAGGCTTAATGAGGGAGAGTGTTACTACAGCAAGGCCCTTTCATCAAACCCTAAAAGAAAAACGGCCCTAAGTGTAGATAACCTAAGCCTGGGACGTCTTCTTCCTCTTGAATTCTAAATGGTACGGCTAGCAAAGGAGAGGAAGAAAAAGGAGTGTAGCTAAGGTTAGGCTCTCTTTTTCTTCTTCAATGGCTGAAAATTTCTCTATCAGGGGACATGAGACAAGGACCTACTTGTGTGCTTGTCACCTAGGGTTTTGATTCAGCAAAATTCATAAACATATGCAAGAAATTAGACTACAACCATTCATTCAAAAAGTTTTGCAGAAAAATACTTACAATTCATCAAGAAATAACCATGCAAACCCTAGTTGTAACACCTTCCTTCAAGAGAAATGCCAAAATATGCCAAAAAATGTCTTCCTTCAACAAGTGTGCCTCCTTAAATCAGCCAATAACCCAAGATAGGGCGCAAATTTCAGACCTCACCAAGTGGTGAGTGAGTGATGATGAAAAATGAGAGTTAAAATCCTTCATTTATACAAAACCTTGACCTAATTTTACATTTAGGTCGGGTAAAAAGGCTGACAAGGCCATAATATCAAATCATATTGTTTTTACATTAAATTGTCAAATCTAAACCCTAATCAAGCAAAAAGGTAAGACGTCACCCCTTTCTAGGGTGATGTTAGCCCCTATTAGGGCAAGTGCAGCCTCCTAAAGCAAGACGTTAGCCCTTTTTTGGGCTCCTCCAAGCTGCCACACGTGCCAACTGCCCTGTCCATCTGCCAACACGCTCATGATGACGTCATAAGCCTCCTGGTAACGTCCTAGGCCATCTAGAGCCAACGTCTCACTGAAAATGGGTCAATCCCCTTAGGTCCAGTTGTGTCGAGGTGCCTTTGGTGGAACATCCTCTTCTTCTCTGGTGCAAAGTCTCTAATCAACCTTTGTCATGTCTTTGCCTCCTAATGGGGTCTTAGCATCCATCTAGTGGGCTCTTCAGCCCCATGGAGGTACGAACTGATCATCTCCCCATGTGTACCAATCCAAATGGTACCTGTCCATTGGGCATGGTCTTGCACATCAAAAGCTACGCCCTCCATGGGCTCATCAGTCACAGGGATCATAGCAATGTCAATCACATCTCATCATCAATATTATTAAACATATGCACAAAATCCCTAATACATCAATCAATAGCTCAAAGACGTTACACAAGCCTGCAATACAAGTCTGAAGAAAGAGACAAGGCGTCCTATTGGGCTAGTGTCCACAGGAAAAGGAAAGTTCCCGAAAAGACGTCATCCAAGCCATGTAAGTGGGTGATGTGGTCAAGGGATGTCCAAGCATGTGGGTGCAGTGAAGGCCAAGGATGCAAAAGTGTTACATGTGGGTGCCTTTGTAGAAGGAGAGCTATACCTGTCACAGATGCATTTTTTCCAAGCCCATTCTTGCCTTTATTCTTTTTATTCTTTTATTATTTTTTGTTTTTTTATTCAAGAGCTAATCAGGGGACACTGCCTTGGCATGGTGACCAGAGTTGACATTGTTACCCACAAGTACTTTCACAGAGATGAGAAGGTTGGCTCGTGATGAGACCCCCTTTCCCTTGGCCATGCAACCAAGAGTCCCTACCCCCTGGCGTGGTAACCAGCTGGTGGCAATGTCATACTGCTAGGTACCCATGGTCCTAATAGGCTGGCTCGTGATGAGACCCCCTAACCTCTGACCAGGTCTTGTTTTATTATTTTTTCGGGTCCCTCTTGTTTCTTGCTGAGAAGCCTTTTATTGCTTTCTCGG
>JZKD02S1676344.1:51950-62945 GCA_000966675.3 Picea glauca | reverse complement strand
CCTTTAGCCCCTTCTTCCCACGAGGTAAGGTGCAGTCCTGAAAATAGGTCAACCCAATGCCCGGACAAGGGGAATGGGATAAGTGAGTGGGAAGTAAGATGAAGAAGTGGTGCTATGAGGGGAGCGGACGATGGCTTTTCAAAAATCCTCCCAGTGACAAACCAAAACCTACAGATACAGGCTTGCTAGGGCACCCTGTCAATCCCCCCAAACATCGTCAAGTGAGCAAATGTAAGATCCAAGCAGTTGTTAGAAATAAAATGAATCAGATGCATACATTTAAAGGTTTTAACGATCAAATGCGACACATACCATGATACCTGGACTAATTACCTCATGAAGCAAGAACCTCTTTTGATACAGGACCAAATCGATGGTGACGGATGTTGTTGCTACTGTCAAGATAAAAACAATGGAAGAAGAAAAGGTGAGCCCTCCAAGGCCATGCTCGGGTCAATCCTGCTCTCGGTACTCCATGTCTAGGACCTGTGGGCCTCGAGACATGATCTCCTAGTTATCCCTGAAAAGTGGGGATAACAGTCTCTTCCAAATGGATCTATAAGATCAAACTTGCAGCCGATGGGAGTGTGGAAATGTTCAAAGCAAGATTTGTGGTTAGAGGCTTCACTTAGAAAGAAGGAATTGACTACGACGAGACTTTTGCCCCTGTAGCCAGGTATACCTCCATTCGAGTTATTATTGCATTAGCTTCAGTTATCGGTTGGAAGTTATATCAGATGGATGTAAAAACAACGTTCTTGAATGGAAAGATTGAACAGGAGGTCTTTGTGGAACAAACAGATGGTTTTGTACTGCATAACAAAGACACTCGTGTATGCAAGCTAAGGAAGGCCTCGTATGGTCTTAAGCAGGGTCCTAGAGTTTGGTATGACATGATTGATGGCTTTCTTAAAATCCTGGGCTTTCAGAAAAGTGATGTTGATGCGAACCTGTACTTCAAGGTAAGAGGAAACCAACTTGTTATACTAATCTTGTATGTTGATGATCTCTTTCTAACAAGAGATGAAGGGCTGATAGCCTGGTGCAAGAGGGTGCTAATCTCAGAATTCAAGATGAAAGAGTTAGGCTTGATGCATTACTTCCTAGGATTGGAAGTGTGGCAAAGACAGGGCGAGATATTTCTGGCACAAGGAAAATACACAATGGATGTGTTAAAGAGGTTTGGTATGATGGATTGTAAATCCATGTCTACTTCGATGATTACCAACCTGAGGAAGTTGCATGATTTCAGATTTGGTGGATCCCACCATGTATAGGCAGTTGATTGGATCATTGATGTATATGATCCATACCACGCCAGATATATGCTATGCAGTGATTGCAATGAGTCAGTTCATGGCTAAACCAAGACAGAGACATTGAGTGGCAGCAAAGCACATCTTGAGATATCTCAGAGGGACCATTACCTATGGTCTGAGATATACATCCAGTGGTGATCTATTTCTGCATGGGTATGCAGATGCTAACTGGACAGGAAGCCCAGTGGACCAGAAGAGTACTTCTGGATACTGCTTCAGTTTAGGATCCACTATGATCTCTTGGTCAAGTAGGAAATAGAGATCCATTGCACAGAGTACAACAAAGGTTGAGTACATTGCAACAAGTGATGCTAGCAAGGAAGCAGTATGGCTCAAAAAATTGGTTCTGGGTTGTTTGGTGACAAGCTCGAGACGACAGTGGTTCACTATGATAATCAAAGTTGCATAAAACTGACAGAGAACTCAATATTTCATGACAGGTCAAAACATATTGACATGAAGTACCACTACATTCGAGACTTGGTCCAGAGAAAAACTGTAAAGCTACAGTACATAGCCACGAGCGAGCATGTAGCTAATACCTGACCAAGCCATTGTCATTGAGACAATTTGTGCAACTGAGAGGCAAGCTTGGTGTGGCTGAGAATGACTCCCTCACTGATAGAGAGTGTTAAATTTGGCAGCATCGATAGTCATTCTCCAACAAGAGGCCATATGGGCCACCCTAAGGCTAGCCAGGGAGATTTGGAGAATCAACCAGTATTGTGAGGTATTGACAAAAGCCAGGGGGAATGTACAACCTCTGTGAGTCAAACCAAGAGTCAAGACGAACGAAATGCTATGTAAGTCTAATGCAAAAGTCAGGGGGAACGTACAACCTCTGTGAGCATATACAGTTTAGTGCAGAAGTTAGGGGGAAGGTACAACCTCTATGAGCATAGATAGACTAGTGCAAAAGTCAGGGGGAACGTACAACCTCTGTGAGCCTAGTCAAGCCTTGTGAGCCATGAGCAAAAGTCAAGGCATCTAGCAAAAGTTAGGCTGAACGTAAAATTCCTATGAGCTAGAAACAAACGATCTTCCTTATATTGCAAATGATGTAAATGTATTGATTTAGTGCATTGGCACGTATGACATAATCCACCATGAAGAAATTCGAATAGCCATGTAAAGAGTCAAGTTGTAAAAGTCAAAGTTGTATGTCTAGGTCAAAGTCAAAGTTGTCAAGTTTGTTGCATGTCGCATGCATGCATGTTGCATGTTGAGTAACGAGTTGCATGCATGTGCATGCTGAGTAGTTCGCATGCATGTCCAGTCAAGGTCGAGTCACTTGTTGTGTTGGCATGACATGCATTGTCAAGTCAAGGGTGAGTTGCAACTGAAGTGTAAAGTCAAGTTCTAATTTCGAACTCATGTCCAAGATCTATTTTCTGAAGCGTAAAGTCAAGTTCTAATTTCGAACTCATGTCCAAGATCTATTTTCTGAAGTGTAAAGTCGAGTTATGAAAGCATGCATTCAACCTTCTAATTCGAGCCTCCTTCCTTCACCTCTCCATGCCTTTATATGAAGAGGTCAACCCTCATTCTACACACAAGGTTTTGGAGCGTGTGGGTGAGCAGCAAGTGTGTTATGCAGTGTGAGGAAGATAGAGCTAGCTGGCTGCACATATATCAGTTAGCAGGCAGCGCATAACAGTGTTAGCAGGCAGCTTAAATATCAGTGTTAGAAGGCAGCAAATCCTTCTGTTTGAGGGCAGCAAAATACACCAACAAGGCTGTTGTATATCAGTCCAGAAACAGGCTGCAAAGTAGCACCTAGGCTGTGCAAAACCTCTTCCACAGTGCTGGTATATATCAGAGGTATTTATCAGCAAAGTTTCTAAGTCTTCTACATGTCACACAGTCACGTCAAAGTCTTATTGGCAAGCTCGATCAGAGCAGAATTTCATGGTGGAATATTTGTAAGTGATCATACATTATTAATGCAATAAAAGGAGAATGTTTGCTGGGGTTTTTCTCCCTGTATAGGGTTTCCCCAGGGTACATGTGTTGTGATCTTGCATGCTGGTAAATTCTTATGATAATTGCTGTTCTGGTTTATGGATTATGTTAAGCTAAATTCAAAGTACAGTCAGTATTTAAAGAAGTACTTACAGTATTAAATCAAGCTCATAATTTAACATCTTGGTGATTGGGGACTCAATGGTGATAACTCAATATATGCTTTCATCGTCAAACCCCCTAGAGCCCTCATTAAGACAAATTGTTGCCAGAGTTCAAAAATTGGCTAAAAGCTTCGCACAATGCGAATTTTATCATGTTCTAAGGCACTTAAACTCCACTGCTGACAAGTTTGCAAACGAAGGCGTAGGTTTGTCTATGGGACACTTAATGAAAAACAGGGGAAGCATTACAACCCATTTTATTCCATGAAGTTCTAAGTAAGCAACAGGTCAGTGTTTGAAGGCACAAGTAGAATGGACATTTGGCACAAGATCTCACAGGCAGCTATAACTCCCTCCCTTCGTCACCCATCACGGTGTAGGAAGATGCATTAATTCCTGTGACGATGGGACTACTAAGTGCGTTTGGTATTAACTTCAACCTCAAGCATGAAATGTGTGAAATGGCGGGAATATCCTCTCACCAGCTCGTATACATCTCTATTAACAGTGTAATTAAGCAGAGTTCCGGTCCCACCTTGTGGAAATCTGAGCAAACGCCAAAGTATAGGAGGTTTGGGCAGGCTGTAGTCTTGGGTGCATTGAAAATGGCACATTCCTATGGGCATTCTCGCTGCTGTGCAGGGTGTGAGAACTCAGAGCTGAGAGGTATTCGACGGTGTGAGAGGCATGTTGCAGAAGTTCAGGATTGTCAGGTGTTGCACATGAGAAGGTGGGAAGGATAGAGAAACGAATGGGAAATCTGAGCAAACGCCAAAGTATAGGAGGTTTGGGCAGGCTGTAGTCTTGGGTGCATTGAAAATGGCACATTCCTATGGGCATTCTCGCTGCTGTGCAGGGTGTGAGAACTCGGAGCTGAGAGGTGTTCGACGGTGTGAGAGGCATGTTGCAGAAGTTCAGGATTGTCAGGTGTTGCACATGAGAAGGTGGGAAGGATAGAGAAACGAATGGGAAAGAAGAAATTCTCAGGAGGCAGAGGCCATGCAAAGAAAGGTATTGGGAATCAATTCTCAGTTAGAGATTATTCAAAATCAGAAGAGACGAATGGGCATCAACACGGAGAATAACACATTGAAGATTGAAGAGGTATCAGAAAAATTGGTTCTGTTGCAGACCAGAATTGACAATCTGGAAGCTGAGAAGAACAACAATGAAGGTAACCGTTCAGCGGCTCACCGTTCTTTTTCAGGATCTTTTGGAGAAGAAATTATGGTGGACAATGAGGAGTCTACTGTGCAACAACCATCTGGCCAAGCTTTGAAGCCACCCTCTGTCATTCAGCCAACTAAGTCTGGTAACATTCAGGATGTACACGGTGGACATGATGTTCATTAGCTTTATATTTTGCCATGTTTGGAATGTTTCTTTTGCTAGGTCAGTTTATTCGGCTGTATACTCGTAGTATAGATAGCGGAAATTTTGGGAACTTTAATATAGATGCAAATAAGACAGTAGCTATGATATTTTGGAATCCTGTCCAGCGATTTTGGAGGATATCCTTTTGTAACTTCAGGCTGGACCTTCAGCCGCAGCACTTCTATAATACAAATTGATATCCATTTCTGTTAAAAAAAGCATTATTCATGACCAAGGCAAATTAAGAAAAATATATCAAGGATGTAAATGTGGAAGGACAATGTATTTCAAGCTTCGGGATTTTAAATGGCAAACTACACCTACATCGTATTTCAGGCATGAGCAGATAAATATAACCTCGGATCCTGCTTTTGTGTTGGTTCAAAACTTCTATTGTTAACTTAAAATCATGTCCTCCAGCTGTTACAGTGGGAAATTTTAATTTCAAATTCAATTGCCTTGCCAACCGGGCCTTGGTTCACTGGTGAAGTCAACGGAGTATTAAGCGGTCCACCAGGGTTTCGTCGTTAGGGTCTACCCCCACCGGAGTGGTATATCATCAAAAAGGATGAGGCTGACTGTCAGTTACAAGCGATTTCGACAGAAAAGATACGTGTCAAACCCGGCACGTAAAGTGAGGGAAGTCCGTGCGATGCAGTGCAACCCCAAGGTCTCCCTCAACGTTGCGACGTGTTTTGAAGCAACTTCACTTAATAATTAAAAACAAGCCTGCAAATCAGGGTTTGTGTAAGCATTTAATCTTAACCAACCCCGATTCTGCCGATGTCCAGTGTAAAGACCTAAAAACAGAGACTCGAGTTGCCTAAATAGAATGCCAATTCCGCCTGTAACTCTAAAGCAACATAAGATCCCAAAGTCCGAAAATTCAAATTTGAAAGAAGACAAAACTGAACATTTTGGGTTTTCAACGAAATGAACTCAAGGGTTTCAGTTGAATATATTACAAGAATTTAGACGAAAACAGAGATTTTTATGCTACGGTTTTTGCAGTCCTGGCTAAAACTTGTTTTCATTTCTTATTATTTTTTGCGCTGCAGGGTTTCGTAATAAGCGGCATTCTTCTTGAACCCTGTGAATTGAATTCGTCCATTGTAATGTTTACTCTCGACGTGACGAAGCTGTAGAAAATAAAGAATGCGAAAAGGTATACCTCGCTGTAAAATAAACTGGGGCCGATCAAGATTGTGTTCGTGCCTCTGAACCGAAAAAATCTCAGCGGAAGGGGTGCAGACATGGACCAGGATCTTAAAAATCATGAAATCGCGCAGGTTTTGATTTACTGGTCACGGGTTCAAATCGCATGGGCCCATTTCACTTGAAGTCATATACCGTGGCCATTTCAGTTACTTGGGGAGCTTAAGTAAGCGGTCCCTTTGGGAGGCGGAGCTACGGTTGTGAGAAGTGGTCACATTGAGGTGAAAGAAGTGGTTCAAAGAAGAGGGCTAGTCATTAAAGATGAAGAAGATTAGTAAGATAAAAGGGATTATAGGGATTAAATAGGTTTATAAAAGTTATAGTCATTAACTATATATATATATGTCTTGACTTCATCAAATGGATCATGTGTGGAGTAACACCTTCATCAAATGGATCATGTGTGGAGTAACAATTGCCAACTTTTCAGTTTTAGTGAATGGTGAACTCTCTTCTTTTTTTCGCAGCGACAGAGATTTGAGGCAGGGTTGCCCACTCTCTCCCTTTTTTTTATTTTGGCCATGGAAGGTCTTTCTCTGCTTCTTAAAAAAAGCCATTCTAAAGGGAAGATCATTGGAATTAAAGTCTCCAGAATTATAAAAGTCTTACATCTTTTGTTCATTGATGATGTGTTCATCATGACAAATGGCTCCATACAAGAATGGACAGAGATCATCGATCTGCTAAAAACCTTCTGCAAAGTCTCTGGACTCTTGATCAACTGGAACAAATCCACTTTCCACCATGCAAATCTTATGGACCATGAGCTCGCCCTGCTTAAAGCACTCCTTCCTCACAACTTTGTGCACCTCTCTGAAGGCTTCAAGTATCTCGGATACCTCATCAAAGTTTATTCTCTCAAATCTTCAGATTGGAACTAGCTTATTGCTAAGGTTGAAAAAAGAATTGGCCACTGGTGCAATCGTTGGCTCACATTAGGAGGTTGATACACCCTCCTCAAAGGAGTATTGGAGGGCCAATCTGTCTACTAGATGGCCCTAGCATCCATTCCCAACTCTGTGATAGACAAGCTAAGGAAACTTTCTTTTTCCTTTCTCTGGTCGGGATGCTCAACACATGATCGCCAACACCTGTGCAATTGGGAAACTCTTGCAAAACCAAAAAAGAAAGGAGGTTGGGGGATCTGAAATCCCCTACACTCTACCCAGGCTTTGGCGACCAACTCCCTTTGGCGTGCTTTAACTCACTCAAGGATCTGGCATTCTGTAATTAAAGATAAATATATGCCTCATACTTCTCTAGCCTCCTGGCTCAGAACTACTACGCCACCTCCGAGATCAGCCTCACCCCTCTGGAAGAATATCAACAAATCCACGAGTTGGCTCAAAATTTCTCTATGTTGGCTTCCAGGCTCGGGACACTCCATAGTCCTAGGCAAAGATCGAATCACAGGTATGGAAACCTTCTCTGACCTCTCCATAGTCCTCTTCCAAGCAGCCACATGCCGCCAATCGAACTCTTTACTCAACACATGGAAATCTAGCACCGAACTTGGGCTCCCTCCCAATCTAGCGGCTGAGTGGAACTCCTTCTGCCAACATCTTGTTAACACGGGCATCCAGCTTATTACATTAGATGACCAGCCAACGTGGACAGGGGGTGATCGAACTAGCTACCTAACAGTGTAGAATGTATACACAGAAATTGCAAACCACACTTGGCCCAATGCAACAGGTGGCTGGAGAGACCGCCTCTGGTCCTGGAGCTTACCACTCAAAATAAAGCTCTTTTTCTGGCTCACTCTTGATAATAAGATCAATACCCAAGACGTCCTCCAAAAAAAAGGATGGATCAGCCCTAACATTTGCCATCTATGTTATCTAGAAGAGGAATCTGCACAACATATCTTCATTCACTGTGCATTCGCCAGATCGGTCTGGGCTACTATCACAACAACCCTCAACCTAAACTATACCTGGGATGGTCTCAGTTTTCCAGATTGCATCGAGAACTAGTTTAAAATCTCCTTTCTCTCCCTAAATCTACCCCCCATGGTATGCTAGTTCATTTGGACAGAAAGAAATAACTACATCTTCGAAAATAGACCCCCATCCACCACTTCGATTGCCTATAAATCTTTAGGTCTATACCATACCTGGAACGCCATCCACCCAAGAGTTATGGGGAAATCCATCAAGCACATGCCCCCAACCTTGGAGAAGACCCCCATAGGTTGGTTTGATGGAGCTTCTCAATCTAATGGTATGCAAAGTGGCGCAGGAGGAGTGCTTCATATCACAACCAATACTCATTGCAGGTGGACACATAATTGTAGACAGGGCTCTAACACCAGAGCAAAACTGTTGGGCACCTGGGCATCACTTCTTCTCGCCTCCAGGCTTAATATAACTTCTCTCCATCTTTACGAGGACTCTCGCATTGTCATAGACTGGCTCAACAATAAAAACAAACTTCAGGTTGTCTCCCTCTTCGGCTAGAAGTCAAGGATCTGTCATCTCCAATCTTTCTTCAATATGTTAAGCTTCAAACATATTTACCAGGATTCCAACAAAGAAGTTGATTCATTATCCAAGACTACGCTCAAGATGCAACCTGCAACAATCAACTACAACATCTAGGTGGATGGGCAGGAGGGTCCAACACTTGCTCTAAAACTTTTCTAGGATTATGTCTGCTATCCATCTCCAAGATCTGACCTGCTCCTATCACATTTATTTCAGCTAAGCTCACGAATCTTATCAAGTCCCAGTGCTTCGAGAGGTTTGACACTGTTATAATGGTTCGTAGATGGAGCACGTATTGAGGCATAAGAGCCCTGAACCCGCAACTCTGGCAGACTTGTTTCTCATACCTATTTCCATCACTGTCAGTTTACAACATCACCTACATTCTTGGTATTTTTTATCCAGTCTCCCACATGCAATGAGCTGCATAGACCACATGCTCTATCAACATGGATCTCTTTGTATTTTTTACTCTGCTTTTTGTGCTTTTGACACAACAAAATTAGCAACTGTGTATTCTTCTCGAGCTGAGAACACATTTATATATCTAATATAAATTGGGAAATTTTTTTTGTGGAAAAAATATATATATATATGTGTGTGTGTGTGTGTGTGTGAAATGGTAAAAATAATATTATACTTGTATATATAAAGCTTCAAAATAAATATGGCATAGCTAAAGTGGAGAGTCGATTTTGAACAGAAAATGGAAGATGGCATTCAACTATCTTCTTCCATATGTGATGGTCGAGTTATTACAGGAGAGGAGAATCAATACTTTAAATAGAATCACGAGGGAGGACACCACTATAATCTGGAAACAAGCTTGGTTTTCTGCGGTGGACTTGAATCCTGATGCTAATTGGCATAATCATCGGACACATTACATTTCACAACTAAACTCTGCTCACATAAGGATCGAGGAAGGAAGCGATGAGATGGTCTCGGTGTATAATACTTCTCGAGGTCATTACACTACTAAATTGGGTTATCAGTCCTTGAAAGAGTATAAATTGTTTGGTTGTATAAAAAGTTATAGATGTCCAAAGCGCCATTAAAAAGCATATTATTATTTTGGTTGACACTTCAAAACCGGGTATTAACATGGTCCAAAATGCAACGTAGGGGATTTGAGGGTTCGAGTATCTGTATTTTATGTCATGAAGCAAATGAAGACCCTACTCATGTTTTTGATCTATGTTCTTACACAGGACAAGTGTGGCATCAGGTGGAGACCTAGATCAATTCACACAATCTATGGGAACATTCGTCAATTGAAGCATACTATAGATCATTATTAGAGAGGTCGTCTTTGAAAAAGTTTTGGGCACTTCCATTGGTGGTGGCTTTGGGGATGTGGCATGTAATAGAAGTTTGTTTGACAACAAGTATGGTGGCCACATGCACATTATCTTGGATCAATACTTGTAAGGGAGACACAATCCACTCAACTCGTAACATTTTAGAAGGCCCCAATTATCGATCGGTCTCGATCATGGGGTTTCGTTGACAGAGCAAGTCAGGGGATCCGTAGGATCTAAGTGTTAAGTGCATTTTTTTTTTTTAAATACTATGAATGCTCAGCATGTTAATATACTGTCAGCTTCTAAATAAAGACTGTAATCTGAAAATGCAGCACTGTACATAATGAAGATAACAGAAAACGAAAACATAGAACAGAGAATGAAAAAACACAACAGAGAGAGTCTCAAAACAGTGAAATTGTTAACGGAGTTCACCCCCTTCATTGGGCTACGTCTCCGGGTCCCTCTCCAATGGAACTGATCCAATTAATCTTCAAAAACTGGTACACAATGGTTACAGTAACATCTTCAACAGACTCTGAGTAGCTATGAGACAATAGTATTGTGCAGAATACTAAAAAAACTACAAGTTCTGGCAAGATTACAAAGGTTTTCAACAATAAGAAAACCACAGCAGAACGTAGACGATTCTACAAGCAATAGTGCTTCACCAAAATGTCTCCACAACTGTTAAACTTCTCCTCCCCTTGCGCACAGGCTGAATCCTCCTTTATAGCACACGGGCCTCTCAGCATAATAATGTTTCAATCAACTGCTGAACAGAAAAGATGCTCTGAGTTATGGCAGAACGGGAATGATGTTGTAGTTATTCTCTTAATAGAAATTATACCTCTATTTCATTCCCAGTCGAGCTATCAAGTAGCAAAAAAAACCCTTGTCGTGGCCAAATCTCTGTTATAATAACAGTACTCATCAATGATCAGTTAAGTGGGAGGTTTTCCCAGCTAAACTGGATGGTACTCCGCCAAAAGCTCTGCCAAAACGAGTCAATGAACCCGTACACAAGCGTGTTTCCCATTGCCACGAAAACCATCCTTCAAAACGGTATAAACCGTGCACAAACGGATTCATAGAACCAATACATGTATAGCAATGAATATTGCATAGTTTAAACCTTTTTAAAAACACATTGCAACGTTCCCATATATCA
>JZKD02S1676344.1:11682-46563 GCA_000966675.3 Picea glauca | reverse complement strand
TCTCCATTATAGATAGGTAATTCGAATTTCACATCTAGTTTGAAATATGGCATATTAGCATTATTCAAATGAGAGGAGGAAGAGGATTTATTAGTATCAGTAGGATCATCATCACTTACGCCTTTACCCTTCTCCTCTTTCTTTATCTCTGCTTCTTTGGACAAAGTTTCACCTTCTTTCTTCTTCCTTTCTGTACGTTCATCAAAAAGCATTTACACCATAGTTTTCATGCTAATAAAGGCCTCTAGAAACTTTGTTTCAGTGAGAACAGATTTCTCTCGTTCCCCATGTCCTTCTTCTTCCCCTCATGGAGAAGACATGATTTTTGGGAATGTTTTCCTTGAACCAGTCTCAGGGTCGCCTTCAACTAATTCTCCTTCACCGAGGTGAGATTTTGACCTGGTAAGCATTCACAATCTTGCACTACAGTAAACCAAGCTCTGATACCATTAATTTGATCCGTAGGATCTAAGTATTAAGTGCATATTTTTTTTTAAATACTATGAATGCTTAGCATGTTAATATACTGTCAGCTTCTAAATAAAGACTGTAATCTGGAAATGCAGCACTGTACATAATGAAGATAACAGAAAATGAAAACACAAAACAGAGAATGAAAAAACACAGCAGAGAGAGTCTCAAAACATTGAAATTGTTAACGGAGTTCACCCCCTTCACTGGGCTACGTCTCTGGGTCCCTATCCAATGGGACCAATCCAATTAATCTTCAAAAACTGGTACACAATGGTTACAGTAACATCTTCAGCAGACTCTGAGAAGCTATGAGACAATAGTACTGTGCAGAATACTAAAAAAACTACAAGTTCTGACAAGATTACAAAGGTTTTCAACAATAAGAAAACCATAGTAGAACGTAGATGATTTTACAAGCAACAGTGCTTCACCAAAATGTCTCCATTGCTGTTAAACTTCTCCTCCCCTTGCGCACAGGATGAATCCTCCTTTATAGCACACGAGCCTCTTAGCATAATAATGTTTCAATCAACTGCTGAACAGAAAAGATGCTCCGAGTTATGGCAGAACGAGAATGATGCTGTAATTATTCTTTTAACAAAAATTATACCTCTATTTCATTCCCAGCCAAGCTATCAAGTAGCAAAAAAAATCCCTGTCGTGGCCAAATCTCTGTTATAATAACAGTACTCATCAATGATCAGTTAAGTGGGAGGTTTTCCCAGCTAAACTGGATGGTACTCCGCCAAAATCTCTGCCAAAACGAGTCAATGAACCCATACACAAGTGTGTTTCCCATTGCCACGAAAACCATCATTCAAAACGGTATAAACCGTGCACAAACGGATTCATAGAACCAATACATGTATAGCAATGAATATTGCATAGTTTAAACCTTTTTAAAAACACATTGCAACGTTCCCATATATCATATGTATGATATATTAATCATAGCATAATGCACCATGTGTGGCAAGCAATGTAAAGAGCTTAGCATGTGAAGGGCGAAGTATACCCATAACCATTGTACCATTGGATCATATAACTCGAGGATGCAAAATCCATTTGGATCATCAGGATAGGAGACAATGTTGTGGGCTTGGTTTTTCTATTTTTCTATCTGACAACCATTATATCAATGGTAAAGCAAACATTGGGGCATGCACAAATGACATGGGTGAAGTCAAAGCATTGTTCACTTTACTTAAACCACTAATTCAAGGAATATATGAAGCCAACATGTTTTTGGGGATTCCTCATTGGCTATAAATTGGATGCAAGGTAAATCTCAGGTTTTGAGGTTAGGTATTGAGGCCATAGCAGTTCAACTAAAGGAGATCACTAATTTATTTCAAGATATTTATTTTATGCATATAGAGAGAGAGCACAATTCCCTGGCAGATACACTTTTGAAAGAGGCCCTCAATCTTCCTTTGAATTCAGCCATGCTGGAAGAATTCAAGGAAAATTCCCCCATATCTAAATAGAACAATATTTATATTTAGCATTATATACTATTATGATTCTTGAACATGTACCTTTATGGCACAATTTTGCACAATTTTTGTTTTGTATTACATGATTTTTGTAAAAAGAACAATCTAGATATATATGGGGGATCACTTTCGGGAATGGGAAGAGTGTTTATTTGGAAATTTGATGTAGACACACTGCCTTTGGAATGTACTTTCAATTTTTATTGAAATAGAAATTGTGATTTTTTTCTGGGAAAAAAAAGTATATATATAAAGCTTCTAAAAATGGAGTATGACCTAAAACTGCTTATATTTGGCTAAGAGCTCGTCTTCCTTGGATGTAAGGAAACATGTTAATGACCCAATACCTAGAGGCATCTGACAGGAGTGGAAGCATACCCCCTTACGGACCACCAACGGGTTATTCCAGGTGGCATGGTTTTCCTTAATAACGAAGATGAGTCAACTCGCATTCACGGATAACGGCAGGTGATGGTTTTTCCCACTGTTGGTTGACATATTGAGTTATGATAGGCTTTCCCACTGTGGAAAAAATATATATATAAAGGTTTGTTAGTTGGGTTTAGTGCAGATTGTTAAGAGGTGAAATGTTATCCTCTCCATTCGAGTTCAAATCGTACTTGTAACATGTTCACTCTTTCTGAATAATTGTTGATTGGGCTCTCCACTTGTGGCTCTTTTTGTGAGTTAATTGTTGATGGACATTAGCAAGGTGACTAGAAATCTCACCCACCCTTACGAACACTAATAAAATTAGAAATTTTTATAACTTTTTTTATGTTTATAATCAACAAATTTGAAAGATTAGGGAAAGGTAATTATGATATAGAATTTACCAAGATTTAATAAGATACTAGGGTTAGTATACGAAGCCTAAGAGAAACAAGTGAAATTAGCAACAAAGTTGCTTGTACCTGCCTTCTAGAAATGCTTAATGTAGTAGTTTTACATAGTCCGAAGCAAAAAGATAAAGTAATTATGAAACACTTGAAACTTGTAATAATGTATTACAACTCACCACATATTGAATTCAATAATCAATTGGGATTGAGCAGGAAATTACAGGGTCGTTGGGAAGATGGGGGGCTTTGTAATGAATGAAAAATGGTAGCATGGAAGAGAACCAACAAATGAATATTGTTCAAGCAAAATGGAGAGTCTTTCCCTTATAAAAACAATGTCTCCATATCACAATTTCCAACTCAAGTCGCCATTCAATCCTTTTTAATCCTTTCTTCTTAAAAATGAAATTGAAAATAACAGAACAGGGGATGAATTAAATGTTATTGGGAAGGTGGTGGGAATATAATGAGCGAAAAATGAGACAATGAACGGGAATGAGACGGTTATTGTTCTATTACATGAAATAACATTAATCAAAATTACCATCATCTGTCAAAAATCATTTGGATATCCATTGTTTACCATGCCAATTATTTCCAGACTAACATGACAAAACTCCCACCAAATTATGTATGTGCCATAAACATTCTTTTTAAACTTCAACACACAGAATCTGCGACATGGCAACAATTTTTTTAAACTGCTCAATACCAATCTCAAGGAAAATTACATGATTATCAAACTTGCAAGTTTCATTTCCCTTTTTAAAACCATAGATACCTATTAAACTAGCAAAATGTTTTGTAGGAGACTGTTTACAAAGCCAATTTGACTCAGTCATAATCATAATCAGAATGGCTCAAGTCAGCATGAGAGGCTGAGAAAAGAAACATAAAGCCATCGACCTTTCATTATATAAAATTTACACCACAACCTCAAATAACAGCTGCAAAAACAAACCGGGTTCAAAACCCCAATGCGAACCTGGTGGTCATTGTTTCATCAAAGCCACACCAACCTTCAAAGTCAACCAAATTCCCTCATAGATAAATAACAAACGAGCCATTGTTTTGTGGGTCTAACCAATCTTTCCCACTGTTGGGTTGAGACCATAAACGAAAATTCAAATCTAGGTTTACATTTATTTACTTGGCCACATATTGGATGGGGAAACAAGGCCTGGAGCAAACATATGGGCATAGGTTTTGAGGAATGGTTGCAAGAAAAGAAAAAACAATTCCTTCCCATCACAAACTTCTTCACAAAATTCCCAAAGTGACCATGAGACAATACACAAGGCTCCATAACTTTTCAAACAATGGTAATGATAATGTGAAAGGCATACAAATCTTCCAAGGTTTGGGTAGGGGGTTAGGGCACTATGAAATAGTCACAAAACCCGATTGTTCCCTTTATTTTATAGAGAAAACCTTCAAAATTTAATCACAAGAAATGAGTGACACTGAACGTATTCACCATAAGACGTTTGCCAACAGTCATACCATAATAATACCATCATTTGCTCCAGGCACAACACAACCACATACCTCAAATAGAATGGAATGCCGAATAATATTCCCAGTTTGAAACACTTAAATTCCAACAGGAAGAAACCCAAATCGAAACGTATTTACATGACCATAATGCCCACAAACAATCCACTGTAAAATTTGAAAAAAAAACACATTCTGCATGCAAACTCTAAGAGCCAACAAGAAAATGTCTGGAGCAAAGCTAACAATCCATGAATGAAGACGTAAAATACCATACTTGTAAGAAGAATTCTATAAAATTAACATAGCACAATTATTTTTTCGCCAAAGGCCGAGCACAATGGAGGCGCTACTAACCAGAGCAATTGAAACAAGCGCAAGGAGTATAGTGAAGGTGGTGGCTTCGAGGTAGGGTAAGAACAACGTACAGTAAATGCATGTCGCTTCCCCTCTTTCCACATTAAATGCCATCAACCACAACCAACTATGGAGCGCACTCAACCTCCAAAACCTTGTTCCAAACATATAATATCAACCATCGTATATCCAAAATAACATATCATTTCCATATTCAAAATCGAATCGGGCCTCCCTCATGGATTTCATAGCTATTATATGCCCATTGAACACTTAGCACCAAAATAAACATGTCCCACATACCTTGCTAGTGGAGGATTGCCATTCCACATAATAATCAATTGTCCATATATATAACAAATATACCATAAGTTTGCAGGTGGCTTGTACTTGGAGTTTGAATAATATATCAAAGTCTAGGTGTAGCAAGAGTTGTTGAAATATTGTAACTACAAAGAGTATTCTATTTATTATTGAGTCATTTACTTATAGATCAATCCCCTTTTACGGATTGATCATGTCGGGGCTTATGTATGACCAAATCCCCTTCTGTGGATTGGTCAAACCCTCATTATATCATGCTAATTAAGAATCCAACTCCGGGGCCTAATTAAAGTGGTTATAACCACTAAGTGAAGAGGTCGACCCTGCTTGATGAAGAGACACCTCCCTAGCGCATGCCAGCTAGTATAAATAAGTGAGGAGTGTTCCTCATTTGTTCACTCACTCAAGTCACTCATCTAGTGCGCAAGTTTGAGGGAAGTTGCAGTTGTCGGAAGAAGGAGAGAGAGACGCATTGCTCAGTCTTGGATATTCTCTAGTGTTTGGTTTATTGTCTTGGCATTGTATTGGCAATATATATTAAGGAAGTTTTTTCTAGGTTTTCTCCCCCATGGGGGTTTCCTAGGATAAATGGTGTGTACCTTGTGATTGTGTTTCTTTCAGTGATCTTGCTTATGCTATTATTGTCTAGTAAAATGAAAAGAACTTAATAGCAGCTCTAAATTTAACATGGTATCAGACCTTGACTGAATAGAGCACCTTTCACTGGGTAACTAAAAATATCATTGTTGTCGTACAAGAAAATTAGGGATTTTATTGGAAGAGAATTTCATCCTAAAATCCATCTAGGAAAGTGTGCCCTAGCCTAGCGAACTTATTGGCACCTTGAGCGCACCTTTTCATTGGCCAGAACCTTTGGAAAGTCAAACCCTATTTTTGGCTGGTACCAGAAAACTAGAAAAACCAGGAAACTAGAACCAGTACCAGAAGCACCAGTCCAGAAATGGTGTAGGTCAAGTTTCAAGGGGTAAAACTTGAAATTTTTGAAAACAGACAGCTCCAACCTACTCGCCTCAGCCCAACGCATCTAGTCCCTAGATTAGAATTCCAAATTTGAAAGTTGAAAAGTTAGGGTTTCCTCATAAACCCTAAGTTGATGTTGCAGTTGTAGTACCAGTTGCAGTTGTAGTTGCAATGCTAGTTCCTTCATGTCAGTGGCAACACCAGTTGTAGTGCAAGCACTAGCTACTATACCAGTTGTTGTGAAAGTTTTTATGAAGTGTTGGGACTGTTGTGGTATTGTCCTAGTGCACCTTACCCTAGCAAGATATTGTCAGAGGTATGTGCTTACATGTGTTTAAAATGCATTATTATTCTAAAGGGTACTTGCAGAAGAAGGGATCTTTTGTCATAGATCCATAAGGATCTCAGATCCAACACATTCAGAGGAATAATGCACCTCAGGTTTGATCATTTTATATGCATATATTCGTTATAACATTATCTTGACATCTAGGTTGTATGTTGAAGATATGAACATCATACTAACCCTTGGTCAAATTAAAGACAAGGTATTAGATTAATATTAGAGTTTATTCTCTAACTTAGACTTCTGTCGAGATAGCATATTGTCTTAGTACAGAGAATAGGTTGAAGAAAGCACTTGTCATCTTGAGTGAAGGAGACTTGAAAGAAAAGCAACACATTCATTCTTGAGGACAAGACTCTAGGTTCCAGGTTTGATTGATTAAGTTGATAAGATTCAAAGTTGCGCATGACAAGTTGATAACTACCTCATTACAAGTAAACACCATAGTTGAGGTAGCAGTCTTTGAAAAGTATTATACTTGGTAGCATGCGAACATATTGAGATAAATGTTAACATCTCTTCTAGGAGAAACTTGTTGTGTTGGTACTAGGTTACTATGGAGGAATGTTTGATCACAACACTAGAAGAGTGTTGATCTCATTTTGTATTGTATTTCTTACTTTCGATCTTTTTTCCAGGAAGGTCACAAGTGATAACTCTAAAGGAGCTATTATCAAAAGAGTATTATTCTTGCTTGTTGTTTTGTTGACCTTGTTTCAGGTCACAGGTGATAACCCCGAGGAAGCTATAGTGAAGGTTGCAAAAGGAAACATATTAGATGAGACATGAAGCAGACTATGTACATGACCATATACATTAATGTACCAAAGAAGATTAAGAAGAAGCTATCTTTTGAGATCCAGAGTATCTCATATGGAGATTGATTGTAAGGAGCAAAAGGATCCAAAGATGATCGAACATTAGAACAAGAACTCACAGTAGACTTGTTCAAAGGATAATGAAGCCACCTTGATAGAAAGCTAAACTCGTTTGAAGTATGACTCAACTTTTCATATTAAGACTTGGTATTCAACACCGAGTATATCCTATAAGAGATGATGAAGTCCTTGTAGACTCAAAAGAAATCAAGATTTAGAGTAAACCTGATCTTAGAAAGGATCATATGAAGAGACATCTTTTAGGACTAGGAGACAGATGCCATAAGAAGACTAGACCATGGCTTCAAAGACTTCTAGGAGATATGAAATCTCCTAGGAAGATTCCCTTGTTTTAGTGACAGAGAAGGAATCTAGTCAGAAATACTAGGATATGGATTTTTTTGTGAGAATAGAAGGGAAGTCAATGTCGACTTCCAAGATTGATCTAACAAATCAAGCATGTTGCAGATGTACAAAGACTGAATTGTGTCCAAAGGATTCTCCCAGCAAGAGGGAGAAGACTATGACGAGACACCTACTCCAGTAATTGAAGAAATAGTTATAGTATTCATGAAGACAACCAGAACAACCATGATTCATATACAATATGAGTTGCAGGGGGAGCAATCCCCATATTTAAAATTGAGTGGCATATGGTGTAGTACATTAGTCGGGCCATGAAAACATGACTACAAAAGTAGATAGAGTTACCTCCATGAAAAGAGAAGAGCTATCTTCAATATCAGTTATTGAGCCACTCTCAGTTTAAGATGAAGTTGTTTTTGTAATGAAGTAGAGGAGTTACTCTCAGATTTCAGTAGTCACAGTGAGAATGGAGCAACCATTCTCAACTTCAGAGCAGCTACAGGTGCAGAGTCCCAACTCCAGAAGGACTAGTTGTAGAAAGAGGAGATGACATACTCTCAAGCAGTGAGACAAATAATGCTTTGCAGAAAGCACATAGAGCTAGCACATGATTGTGCAGATTGAGTTGCAGTTGAGCAAGTGTACCAGGTTGGCACAATGTGATGTGAAAATTTAGTTTCAAAGTACAAGACTCGTGTTTGCAAGATGAAGTAAGCTCCTAGATCTTGGTATGGTAGAATTGACAGTTTCCTAACGAACTTGGGCTTTACCAAGAGTAAGGCTAAATTCTAACCTTTACTTTGAGGTTATGAATGATGAGCCAATTATATTATTGTTGTATGTCAATGACTTATTCTTAACTGAAGAAGAAAAGATCATCACAGATTGTAAGAAGAAGCTCGTTGTAGAATTTGAGATGAAAGACCTAGGCCTGATGCATTATTTCCTAGGTCTCGAAGTTTGGCAAAGCCCAGAGAATATCTTCCTCAACCAAGGGAAGTATGCAATTGAAATAATGAAGAGGTTTGACATGTTGGAATGTAAAGCCATGAACACACCCATGGAAACAAACTTGAATCTCCTAGTTGATACTTCGTCAGAATTGGTTGATGCTACTCTATATAGACATATTATTGGTTCATTGATGTAGCTGATGAATACCAGGTTAGATATATGTTTTGTTGTGAACACCTTTGAGTCAGTATCTGGTAGAGCCCATATGTGTTCACCTTGTAGCTGCAAAACATGTGATGAGATACCTTAAGGGTACGTTGGAATATGGTCTCTATTATAATGAAGATCATGACTTCAGATTGATTGGTTATACAGATTCAGATTGGGCTGGAAGTGTTTCTGACAGAAAGAACACTTCAAGATGTTGTTTCAGTGTGGGGTCAACCATGACTTCATGGTAGAGCAAGAAGCAATCCAATATTGCTCTCAGCACGACATAAGCGGAATACATTGTAGCATGTTTCGCCAGCTGTGAATCCATATGGCTTCTGATGTTGTTGACAGATCTATTTGATCTGGTGATGGAAGTTATCATGATTCTATGCGATAACCAGAGTTATAAGAACCATGTGTTCCATGATGAGTCGAAGCACATAGAGATCCGGTATCACTTCATTCGTGATATGATGTAGAGGGGAGATGTAAAACTCTAATATGTTGGCACAGATGAGCAGGTTGCAGATGTGTTTCCCAAATCTTTGTCTCATGTAAAGTTTGAGCACTTTCGAGACAAGCTTGGTATAGTCTGAAAAAACCTCCCTCGAAAGGGGGAGTGATGTTGATGATATTATGGTATCCTGACCAATAGAGGGTAGCTCAGTTAGGATTTTATATCCTAGGGGATTGATCATCCCTGGACAGATCTCGAAAGCCTGTAAGGACGAGATGTCAGAGTACTTGTGCATGTATATGCTAGCTTTGGTCAGTAGTGGTACCTCCATTAGGATTTTATATCCTAGGGAATCTTTAGATTCTTGGGTAGATCCTTTGGGTTTGTCTGAGTACCATGTGGTAGTTCCGTTAGGATTTTAAATCCTAGGGAATATTTTGATTCTTGGGCATATCCTTTGGATCTGTCAGAGTACCACAAAATGTTGTTGCACCTGCCTCATTCCGTTGCATATGATGTTGATGTTGTTCCAGCCTCGTGTTGATGATTTCCATCCTCATGCTGATGTTGATGTTGTTCCAGCCTCGTGCTGATGATTTCCAGCCTCGTGTTGATGTTGATGTTGTTCTAGCCTCGTGCTGATGATTTCTAGCCTCATGTTGATGTTGATGTTGTTTCAGCCTTGTGCTAGTGATGATGATGCTCTAGCCTCATGTTGTGATGATGTTGCTCCAGCCTCGAGTTGTTGATACTTTAGCTTCATGCTAAAGATGGTGATGATGATACTTTAGCTTCATGCTAAATATGTTGACGATGATACTTTAGCCTCATGCTAAAGATGTTGATGATGATACTTTAGCTTCATGCTAAAGATGTTGATGGTGATACTTTAGCTTCATGCTAAAGATGTTTATGATATTACTTTAGCCTCATGCTAAAGATGTTGATGATGATACTTTAGCCTCATGCTAAAGATGATGATGGTGCTACTCCAGCTCCATGCTATGAAAGATGATGATGATGCTACTCCAACTCCATGCTGTGAACGATGATGATGATGCTACTCCAACTCCATGCTGTGAAAGATGATAATATTGATGATGCGAAAAACTTTCGATGATTTATAGATGTGTGAGTCAGTGTTCCAGATGTTGATGATGTTGCTTCCCTCTCTCTCTCCTGATGATGTTGTATTGAGTTGTGTCAGTAGAATACCCTTCTTGTTAAGGGGAAGTGTTGAAATATTGTAACAACAAAGAGTATTCTATTTATTATTGAGTCATTTACTTATAGATCAATCCTCTTTTATGGATTGATCATGTCGGAGCTTATGTATGACCAACTCCCCTTTTGTGGATTGGTCAAACCCTAATTATATCATGCTAATTAAGAAGTCGGCTCCCAGGCCTAATTAAAGTGGTTATAACTACTAAGTGAAGAGGTCAGGCCTACTTGATGAAGAGACACCTCCCTAGCACCTTCCAGCTAGTATAAATAAGTGAGTGTTCTGCATTTGTTCACTCACTCAAGTCACTCATCTAATGCACAAGTTTGAAGGAAGCTGCAGTTGTCGGAAGAAGGAGAGAGAGGCACATTGCTCAGTCTTGGATACTCTCTAGTGTTTGGTTTATTGTCTTGGCATTGTATTGGCAGTCTATATTAAGGAAGTTTTTGTTGGGTTTTCTCCCCCATGAGGGTTTCCGAGGATAAATGTTGTGTACCTTGTGATTGTGTTTCTTTCAGTGACCCTGCTTATGTTATTATTGTCTAATAAATTGAAAAGAAATTAATAGCATCTCTAAATTTAACAAGAATAAACTAAAATGTCTAATGAAATAAACATTTTCTCCATTTAAAATCAAATTGCTAACACACCCAACATCCATTAATTGCACATAGAACCAGGTTAGGATTTCTCTCCTTATTTTCAAATGGTGAAATCCTTCTTTGTAAGGCGATCATGAGCGCAGCCTTGAAGATCTTAACAAGAGGAGTCATTTCTCTTATTATTTTTCAAAAGGGGTCCCACATATTTAGTATTATTAATAAATATACATAAGTAATAATGCATTGCAACCCATTTGCAGGCAGGAATTTTATGTTTCACTTTTGGATGTCAACAAAGAGTAGATAGCTAGAGGACCAAATCTCCTTGTGGTCTCATAGCCTCAGCTTGAGGGTGGCCTGTTGTTGAGATTTCAAACAAAAAAACCTATGGATGGGAGGTTCATCCTTCATATGTGGCGAGTTGATTCCCTTTTATAAAAAGATAAGTGTTATGTTGTTTTATTATGATTATTCCACTATGTAAATGCATATTTGAATGTTGTGTGTTTTTTGTGTGCTTACTGGGTGCATTCAAGTTTTTGTATGTGTTGTTAGATGCATGGGTAAATCAACATGTTGTTTACTATAATTTTTATGGGCTTGTTGCCTCTTGGTTTTTATTTTATATGTTAGGGGCATTTTTAAATTCATATTTAGCAGGCTAAGTCATTTTTGGTAATGACGAGACTTACCTTAGAGGCTGGGTATGTTACAGTTTTCGACATGGATATTGAATTGTTGTGCGTGCCATGGACAATTTATGTGCACAATAATAAGCATGTTGCGTGTGCGCTGCGAATAGTTGTTTCACACAGTACAAAGGCTATTGTGCGCATGGTTTGTATTAGTGAGGGAGCGACATTCATGTTGGTCAACATGATGTAGCCGCATTTAAATAATGTTATCTCAAATGGTTAAATCTATGTATAGTTCATAGTTGATAAGCTATAGAAAGTTAATTAGAAGAAAATTTTGAACGTATGTTTATTTTCCAGAAGTAATGTTCTTCGGTTAAGCTGGGGAATGTTACAAATGTTATGAGGTTGTTGCACATGCCATAATGACTATATTAAATTGTTGTTGTACACTTTGATGTATGTAAGGTTGGGTAACTTTGGCATGAATAAAAGGATGTGTTAATTATGGTGTGAATGTGCATTTTGTCTTTTGTCAAAGTGGGGAAACATTGCCATTGGGTAAAGAACCTCTACTCTTTAATAATTCTAGGAAAAATACATCATTGGTATTTGGTCACTATATTCAAAATTGATAACCCACAGAGCTATGATGGCGTGCCCGCCTTGTCCATCAGAAAGAATCCTTTCGGTGTTTTCAATCAATTGCACTTTTAACTAAGCAACAATGGGTTTATTTATTAGTATTGTTAGCTAGTTGTTGTTTGCAAGCTACACTGAGAACATAGGTCTTGTAGCCATTCAAAGGATAGAAGTATTTGCACAAGACAACTAAAAACTAAATCCATAGAGCCATCCAACATACCATCCTCACACGCCTACTTAAGGATAGTGAAAAAAGAGGTTTGCAAAGGAGCTTGCACTAAGACTTTAGCAAAGACAAAGGCCTAGTAGCCTTTTTAAAGATAAAGCTCTCTATATAAGACTAAGAATAAAGGTTAGAAGTTATTTCCACACAATATCCATGTTGGTATATCAAGTGGGATATAAGTCCCTTTATGGATCAATAGATTTACCTGGTCAGTTATAGGATTGAATTATAGTCTCCAACACAACATGGCAACAACTCCAATGGAATGGATGAATAGAATAAAATGGTCAAATATGAATGTTTAATTCAAATTGCATGAAGAGAGTGCATGGGAAAAGAGATGGTTCAAATATCCATGTGGTTTGAACTGTTATGGAAATGGAGTCTCTTACACTCTTCAATATTTGTACTCAATCCCCATGCCCTCATAACTAAGGAAGGTGTAAGTCTCCACCACCACTACCCACATTCAATGATTGGTGGTTGGGATATTTAATAAGGAACATGGTGAAAATATGAAGTTTGGGAGACTTAGGAAACTTAGGATTATTTCTCAATCCCTTGGACCCTCTTCATCTTCCCCTATAGTGTACTCATAACCGCTCTCTTACACTTCCACAACCGGATTTGGAAATTTATATTAATTTTTGAAACAACACTAATCAATAATTGGACTTGATCTCCACACTAGGAATTCATACAAAATATTTACATCTTTTACACACGGGTCATTTATATAACTTCTATCATTATATCTACTTATTTACAGTTCGGTCCAAAACATCCAAAATGTCAAAATTATTGCATTCCTCTCACTCTTCGAATAACACCATCCTTGGGGTTCTCTTCTTTCTAGCAATACTCTATGTCTTCATCCTTTAGTTGCACTTGCAATGCTATCCTCTTCACTACATCCTTGCACTATTAGATATCTTGAACAACAATGTTCAACCATTCCTTTCACTGCCTTGAAACACCTCCAAGGTCTTAACATTCCAACATATGACTATAGCTACCATCAAAGGAAAAACATGCATGTCATATCCATTTTATGCAACAATTATCCCACCCATAAGGATTTCATATTAATAACTGAAGCATATATTATATTCATAACATAAGATAAATAATATAGTTCAATTTAATACTCATATGTATGAATATATTGATGCTCAATAAGGCTATCATAGGTGAGAATCAACACTATCTTCTTTGACACACCCAAAATATATATTGTTTCTTGATCCTAGCTTGCATATGACATGAATCTATCATGGTAATTTCATCCAAGTCACCTCTTCCTTACTGCATTCACCCTTTCAAGCTTAGGCATCGCCTTCTATGCTAGTGATCTATCATTCACCAAGGATTTCATGTGCAATAAGAACACATCATTATAGAGTCTTATTACCAAGGCATCCCACTGTCAACCTCTAATATACCATAGCTTAAGGGGACCAAGGCATATAACAGGTTTCTAATGTCTCCATAGTAGCATCCTCCTCATGCTTTCTATCTTACATCAATCACCATATGTCCTTAGATAGATTCATCATCTCACTTGTATTACACACAAACAATTACCATGAGATGTCGTCATAAAAATTTCAATTAGAAATTTGAATTTTTTTTATAAAGAGATCGCATTTCATAACTATGAGATTCCTTCTCATAATGTTTGGCCCTTGCTTGTAGTAGAAACCAATATTTATTATGGGCTTACATTCATTGCTATATCCAAGATATTTCTACCTACAATTTCATCTTCCCTAATAGATATATTCAACCAAACAATGGTGAATATTCATGCATATATTCTTTCATTACAACATTCACAACAACACATGAAATGACCTTATAATGATGACATACCAATAATTCAACCACTTTAGTTGTCAACATATTAATTGTAATGTCCCCCACCTCTTGATAAGAGGTTAGCAGAGACTTAGTAGTCTATTTGTCCCCACTAGACTATAGTCTCATGAGTCATGGGGACTAAGAGACCCCAAAGTATTCACCTAAGCACAATGTTATAATTCAAAAGTGACTTTGGGGAAAAAGGTAAAGTAAGTGGAGAAAAGACCACATGAGGAAAAACAAAGAGTTAACCTTAGAAGGTGGTCAACTAACTCAACTAAGAAATATAACATGGGTATAAAAGAAAAAGGAGGGTGCCTCACTCATTATTCTGGATATTATTACTTTTACACCTTGAGCTCTAGAGCCAAAGACGTTTGAGGGTTTTGGGATAACAAACCCTAGAGATCATCTTGGTGGTGAAAGATCCCACCTATCCTAGTCCAAGCTTGGTCACGGAGTTGCAATATTCCTCCCCCACCATTCTACAACAACTACAGGTTACTCAGTTAGTGGAGAAAGAAGGAATGTGTAGTTTATGGGGTTTTCCAGTAGGGGGCACACTGGTTGAAGTATATATATTCGATCTGGAGAGAGGAAGGGGTTTTGGTGGCCAAAAATTATTGGGATCTGATTGTTGGGCCTTGGGCACCTTTCCTATGCCATTTTTGAGAGGCTTCCTTCAGTATATGATTTATTTGGAGCTTGGCATGATTTCTAGAGGAGGAGGGTGCACTTCATAAGATATATTCCTTCATTTGGGGTGTCATAACACCTCCATTCAGCTTGAGACTTTTCTTAGGGGTTTGTAATCCCCCGATCTACTATTCTACCAATTTTGGAGGGTTTTGGAGGCCTAGAGGAGGGAGGTCAAAATCTTGGTGAGCTACAGCCACAAAGAAGTGCGCAACTCATCCTGGGAAAGGAGTTCCAACTATTGGAGGGAAAGACATTAATCTTGTATCTTCCTACATGTGATTGGTTGGCCTTTGGAGGCTTTTATATTCTCTTCTTTACCATATTTGAGGGTTATCATTAGTTGGGTTGCTATATCTCAGTTATTTTGTTCCAGATCTGCAGATCTATTGTATCGAGACCTTCTACTATTTAAATAAAGGTCAGATTTGAAGTTGTTGCTTTGATATTATGTTGAGAATCTCTTGTATCTTGTCATTGGATGTGTTATTTGTTGTATTCTTGTTCCTTGCACACTGTAAACTCCACATAATATCCACAACACAAGCCTTGAAGGCAGATTTGCAAAACAACAAACAAAATCTCAAAAAACTCAGCATAAAACCTAAGTTTCCAAGCAAAGAACCATCTGGGGACATTACAGTGGTATCAGAGCGTTAAATCCTCCCAGCTTGTGGGGATTAGTGCATGAAGAAGTTCATTTGTATCTATATGGGAAGGCATAGAAAACAAATAGGTGAACGAGAGACATAAATGGAAGGATCAGGTGATGACAATGAGCCACAGGTTTTAACAGGTATAACAAAGGAGTTGAAAGGCTCCATAGACAATACCCAATACACACTTCAACACCATCTACAGGAAAGCCAAGAGACAATGCGCAGGGGATAGATTGAAATGAGGGAGACCTTGGAAAAACTAAATTCTAGCCAGGACAAGATTGCTTAACTCTTGATGCAGATGACCCATGGTGGGAATGGCCCAAACATTAATGCAAACATGGAAGCTAGTAGTTCTCATGGGGAAACTAGACCTTATCATGAGCAGGATATTCACTACCATACAAAGGGAAAAAACTTTGGAGGGGGGACTTCCAGGGGCCCAACACACAGTAGAGCCACCCCTAGACCCTATATGCCTACATTCTTGGATGGCCAACCACATGATAACCACTTCAATGAAATAGAAGACAAATTTGAGGAATATGCCAGGGAATATGCAACATTGAGTGCAGGATTCAAGACACAGGTTACATTGGATCAATATTGTGGTATCAACTTCAGGGGTAAACCCACAAACCATCACAAGAACAACAATGAGTTGGAGCACAGGGCAAGTAAGATGAAGATTCCATACTTTGATGGATCTTCCAAGGTGACTACACAAGATTGGGTGTATAAGTTAGATACCTATTTACAACTTAACCCCATGAGGGAGATGGATGCCATCAAGTTTTCCACCATTTACTTGGAAGGCAAAGCTCATGATTGGTGGTATCATGGTATGACTACCTTGGGTCATAACTAGATTAATGCTTACACAGAGTTCACTTAGAGACTTATTGACATGATTAATCAGGGAGATCTAAAGTTACATTTCAGGGAACTCACACAACTCAGGCAAACTAGGTCACCAAAGATATATATAGAGGAATTTTAGAGGGTAGACGTAATGGTGTTAGATGTGTCTCAAACGAGATTAATGATGCTCTTTACTGAGGGGTTGATGGAATCCCCACGGGGTTGGGTCAAGGATTTTAATCCTTCCAACCTACAGGAGGCCATATGGAGGATTAGTGACTTGATGGGATCTGCAACAAAAACCAAATTTACCCCTAGACCACCCATAAACCAAGGGGGAAGAGATTAAAGGGGAGGAGACATAGGAAAAGGTAGGATGGATGAGGCTACTAGGAGGGAATTGAGGAGGAAGTAACTCTTCTTCACATGTAAGGAACCTTGGGATCCAGGGCACAAATGCATGGGTAAATGAAAGACACATTACATTAAGGTGATTTCTGATGATGAGAAGGAAGAAGATTTCAGCCACATCCAAAAAAAGGAAGCAAATCCACCTAGAATGGACCCTACAAAGAATGAAGAAGAGGAAGAAGCAGGTTTTGGCCCTGCAACAAACAAGAAGGCTACAATAGCCTCCATCACTAGGGTGCCTAAATTCAACACCTTCAAGATGAGTGGAGTGCTTCAGGGACAAAAGGTTTCAATAATCATTGATGGGGAAGCTTCACACAACTTCATTGATTCAACTTTATTGAAATGAAGGCATATACCTGCAGTTGAGTTTGAAGGATTTCATGTGGAGGTAGCAGGGGGCGCACCATGCCTTGTGATAGGTATATTCCAGGGATGAAAAATACCTTGGGAAGGCATGACTTGGAACATGATTTTTATGTGATGGATCTACCAGATACTAACATTATCTTGGGATTTCAGTGGCTTAGTACCTTGGGACCTATCACTATCAACTACAAAACCATGGATATGTCATTCATTAAAGAGAATGGGAAAAATGTGATACTAAGAGGGATGTCATGTAATACACCTAGAGTGGTAACATCAAAGCACATGGAGGCCATTTTTAGGAGAGAAGACATTGTATATGCAACATAATGTAGAATATCAGTTCAAGTGGATAAGAAAGGGAATCCTCATTACTCTCAAGACATCCAGAAAATCATTGACAGACGCAAAAAGGTTTTTGAACCTATTCCTCCAGGAGCACCACCAGATAGGGGGTTTGAGCATATTATAGAATTGGAAGAAGGAGAAAAACATGTCATTACTACTCCTTATAGACACCCAAAAAAGTATAAGGATGAAATTGGAAAGGGTATCAAAGAACTCTTGGACATGGGCCACATTAGACCAAGTTCTATTCCTTTTTCATCTTTAGTGGTATTGGTAAAGAAGAAAGATGGGACTATGCACATGTGCATTGACTATAGGGCATTGAATAAAAAGACTATCAAGAACAACAACCCTATCCCTCAGATAGATGAGCTATTGTATGAGCTTCATGGCACTGTGTACTTCATCAGAATAGACTTGCACTCTGGCTATCATCGGATCAAAATGAGGGAGCAAGATGTGCCCAAAACAACCTTCAAATGTCATTATGGTCACTATGAATTTTTGGTTACGCCCTTTGGGCTAACTAATGCGCTAGCCACCTTCCAATATTGCATGAATCATGTCTTCAACAAGCAATTAAGGAAGTTTCTCTTAGTCTTCTTTGATGATTTGTGATTTATAGCAAAACTTGGGAGGATCATCTTCAACATGTAGATCAAATCTTGAGCATTATGGAGGGACAATCTTTATATGCTAAAGATTCCAAATGTGAATTTGGGATGACTGAAGTCCTTTATTTAGGACATATCATTGAAGTGAAATGAGTACATGTGCACCAAGAAAAGATACACACTATTATTGACTGGCCAACACCCAAGACTCTTACAGAGTTGAAAGGATTCCTTGGCATTTGTTATTACTACAAGAGGTTTGTCAAAGGCTTCTCCCAATTTTGCGCACCCTTGACATATTTGACCAGAAAAGGTGCATTTAAATCGAATCAAGAGGCACATATCACATTTGACAAAATGAAGAAGGTAATGAACACTTGCCTGATACTTTCTTTACCAGATTTCTCGTAGCCCTTCATATTGGAGTGTGATGCCTTAGATGAGGGCATTGGAGTAGTACTTATGCAGAATAGTCACCCCATTGCCTATGAGAGCCGAAAACTGAGGGGGCCTGAACTATTATACACTATTTATGATAAAGAAATGTTAGATATTATGCATGCACTGACTAAATTCAGACAATACTTAGTTGGGGCAAAATTTGTTATGAGGACAGATCACAATAGTCTCAAGTACTTTTTGGACCAAAAAGACTTAAATGAAAGACAACAAAAATGGGTTAGCAATATCCAAGCTTATGACTTTGACATTGAATTTGTCAAAGGAAAAACATTGTGGTGGTTGATGCTTTATCCAGGAGGCCTTCAGTATATGCTATGACATACATTTCAGTTGATTGGAAAGCACATCTATTGGTGGAATATTCTAAAAATAGGTTTGCTTGTGAGTTGATGGATGGGCAGGTACAAGATGATAGCTTCAAGATTGTGGATGAAATAATATACTACAAGGGCCTAGTCTTCTTTCTTCCTGAATCAACATTCAAAACAAGAGTCTTGCAGGCATGTCATGATTCACCATTGGCAGGCTCCAGGGGTTTATCAAAACATACAGGTAGGTAAGGGAAATATTCACTTGGAAGGGCATGAAAGAAGATGTAATGCGCCATATCAGGGAATGTTCCACTTGTCAAGAGAACACAGATGAACACACTCATCCAACAGGTCTATTACAACCACTCCCTATTCCATAACATAAATGGGAGACTATATCGATGGATTTCATCACGGGATTGCCCAAGGTCCAGGGAAAGAATTGCATCTTCGTGGTTGTTGATAGATTAACCAAGTTTTCTCATTTATTTTCCATTTTCACATATTACAGTGCTTCATAGGTTGTAGACATGTTCTTCAGAGAGATCTTCAAATTGCATGGTTTACCCAAAACCGTAATGAGTGATAGGGACAACATGTTCATGAGCACCTTTTGGCAGGAGCTATTCATGCTGGTAGGTACAACCTTGACCCCCAGTACTAGCTATCATCCTCAAATCGATGGCCAAACCGAGATTGTCAACAAATGGGTTGAAGGCTACCTTTGAAATTATGTTTCAGGGCAACATAAGGCATGTGTTAAGTGGCTACATTTGGGTGAGTATTGTTACAACACCACCTACCACATGTCTATTGGCATGTCACTTTTCAGGGCCTTATATAGTTATGATCCACTCATCTTTCTGGAGATTGTCTTCTATGATAGTAGAGCTCCGATGGTATAGGATTTGATCCAATAGATCGAATATATACTTAGAGAGCTTAAGGACCACCTGCAAAGGGCATAAAATCAACAAAAGGTACACACAAAAAAACACAGGGTGGAGCGCACATTTGAGGTTGGTGACCTTGTATACTTGAGGCTCCAACCTTACAGACAAGCATCTATAAAGAGGAATGGCACAAAAAAGATTCAACCTCACTTCTTTGGGCCATATAGGGTGAAAATGAAGGTAGGGGCCGTGGAATATGAGCTTGATCTTCCCCCAAGAAGCAAGATACACAATGTCTTTCATGTATCTTGTTTAAAAAGGGCCATAGGGAAACACATCATTCTTATTGAGTAAATACCTCCCTTGGATGAGGAGGGACAATTGATACTTATATCAGAGGAAGTGTTATAAGTAAGAGAGAAGAGGTTAAGGAAGAGGAACACTAGGGAGTACTTGATCAAATGGAAGGACTTACCTATAGAAGATGCTACTTGGGAGAATGAACATGTTCTTCAGAAGGCAGGGCCATAATTGCTTGTGGGCAAGCAATTCCTAGTAGGGGAGACTATAATGCCCCCCACCTCTTGATAAGAGGTTAGTAGAGACTCAATAGTCTAGTTATCCCCACTAGACTATAGTCTCATGAGTTATGGGGACTAAGAGACCCCAAAGTATTCACCTAAGCACAATGTTATAATTCAAAAGTGACTTTGGGAAAAAAGGTAAAGTAAGTTGAGAAAATACAACACGAGGAAAAGAAAAGAGTTAACCTTAGAAGGTGGTCAACTAACTCAAATGAGAAATAGAATAGGACTATAAAAGAAAAAGGAGGGCGCCTCACTCATTATTCTGGATATTATTACTTTTGCATCTTGAGCTCTAGAGCTAAAGATGTTTTGAAGGTTTTGGGATAACAAACCCTAAATATCAACTCGATGGTGAATGATCCCAACTATCCTAGTCCAATATTGGTCATGAAGGTGCATTATTACTCCGCCACCATTCTACAATAGCTACAGGTTACTCAGTCAGTGGATAAAGAAGGAATGCATAGTTTCTGGGGTTTTCTAGCAGGGGGCGCACTGGTTGAAGTAGAGATATTCTATCCAGAGAGAGAAAGGGGTTTTGGTGGCCAAAACCCATTGGGATATGATTCTTGGACCTTGGGCACCTTTCCTATGCCATTTTTGAGAGGCTTTCTTTAGTATATGATTTATTTGGAGCTTGGCATGATTTCTAGAGGAGGAGGGCGCACTGCATCAGAGAGATTCCTTCATTTGGGGTGTCATAACACCTCCATTCATCTTGAGACTTTTCCCAGGGGTTTGTAATCCCCTGATATACTATTCTACCAATTTTGGAGGGTTTTGGAGGCCTAGAGGAGGGAGGCCGAAATCTTGGTGAGCTACAGCCACAAAGAAGTGCACAACGCATCCTAGGAGAGGGGTTCCAACTATTGGAGGGAAAGACATTAATCTTGTATCTTCCTACAGGTGATTGGTTGGACTTTGGAGGCTTGTATCTTCTCTTCTTTACCCTATTTAAGAGTTATCATCAGTTGGGTTACTATATCTCAGTTATTCTATTCCAGATCTGTAGATCTATTGTATTAGGACCTTCTACTATTTAAATAAAGGTCAGATATGAAGTTGTTGCTTTGATATTGTGTTGAGAATCTCTTGTATCTTGTCATTGGATGTGTTATTTGTTGTATTCTTGTTCCTTGCACACAATAAACTCCACATAAGATCCATAACACAAGCCTTGAAGGCAGATCTGCAAAACAACAAACAAAAACTCAAAAAACTCAGCATAAAACCTAATTTTCCAAGCAAAGAACAGCTTGGGAACATTACATTAATTGTTACAAAGCATTGTTTACCATATATGCAGTACTAGAAAAAACAAACATTCACACAATGTAATCAAATATTTGTCCATGATTCATGCATGCACAATCACAACTTTACATGGGATTCATATTTTAAAGTCATTCTTAGTTAGTTTCTTTTGTCTTGCATGATGCCTCCCCCCTCTCGCTATTTTATAATATGAGGTGTAGTTAAAATTTGATATGTATTTATTGCTTCGTACCACTCCTTTCATTGCTCAGTAGTCCTTCAAAAATACTAGAATACCTCTCGTTTCATTGCTCAACAGCCCCATAGAAAAACATTCCATTGGAATTTATTTATATGAATGCATTATCATCACAGGCATGCATCCATACAATGCAATCAAGAACATGTGCAAAAATACATGGATGCATGATCATCACTCACAAAATTATGTAATCTACTTATGCTAATTCACTCAATGCATCCTTTCATTGTTTCAAAAATGCCATAATGCCAACTTATGTGATTTACCATGACAAGTTGGATGGCTCAACCCATTCATTGACACATCACCCAATCACCTCCTAAAACACTTGTTTAGTCGTTTGGACACCTTCCTCTTTAGCCCAAACACAACACCAATAATATGCCCTTCCTTTGCTAAACAATCCATAACTTAATGTCTTCAATTTATTATTGCCCCTTGCAATCACTCTTTGTTGAGATAGAGCCAAACTTTATCTCAAACATTGAATTTATAATCCGTTCTATGTTGGTCATATCTAAGCTTATACTTCTCTTGAATTTGCTTCAACAATTATTGCACTTTAAGATGGATTTTTTTAAACATGTTAATGATCTTGTTTCCTCTATTTTCCTCATCTTACATTCTCCTATTCTTTCCCATAAACAACATCTAAGGGTGATGGTGGAAAATAACCAAAGCAAGCTTCAAAAGGAGATTTTTTGGTGGAATAATGTACCACCTTATTATAAGAGTGTTGAATATATACCGATTGTTCATCCCATGATTTTGGGTACTTCAAGTTAAACCCTTTCAATAATCATACCAAAGTTTTGTTAACCACTTAAGTTTTCTATTGGTATGAGAATGAAACGTTGTCAAATATTTTATCTCTATATTCATTAGTTCCCTCTTGTCCAAAATCTAGCAAACAATCTTGAATCTTGATTAGACACATTCTAATGAGGCATATAAAAATGTACCCATACATTAAAAAATAATAATTTCATTGCTTCATGTCCTTTAATGGTCTTCTTACAAGTTACACACACACATGTTTTTTTAATTGGTATACAACTACAAACAAGTAATCATGGCCTTGCCTAGTAAGTGGCAACCCTTCAACAAAATCCATGGATATGCATTCCCATGGTTTGTTGGGAGTGACAAAAGTGTCCAAGTTTCATATTGCTTGGATTATTGGTACTGCAAAGACAACAACTACATACAAATTAGGAAACTTGCTCTTTCATTTGTGGTCAACACACATGCCTCTATAAGTTTGATAGCATTTTTTCAATGCTAAAATTTCTAACAATTCTTGATGTATGAACTTACCTCATGAGTTGAATGGTATGCAAAGCTTTCCTAGCTTATACAATAATCTCTCTTGAAGATGGTCTTCATTCTCTTCCAACTTCGATGTTATTTTATTCTTCAACTGCAGATATACATCTCCAAAATCACATCATTCACGTACTCTTCCCCAAAAATTCATCGGTAAATGTTATACACTGATTGTAGGGCCTTATTATATTTGATTACAAGATGCAATTGTTACAAAGATCCCATGCACTTGTAATGTCTTTCCTAATGTAGCTTTCTCTGAATTTACATATATTAAAGAGGTCGATGATTAGTGTGAATCACAATGCCCTTCCCAAGTAGGTAATCATTCCACTTATTCATATCTTGAACTAATGTGAGGATCCTTTGAGAAGATGTGGAGAATTTCTAAATGAACTTTTCATCTACATTTGAGCTACTTTGTACTTGGTTGACTAAATCTAGAACTAACATGTTCTTCTTAACAGTCTTCTTGCAGCTCTGGATGTAGCCTCCAATACTTATTTTTAGTGTGACAATTGTTATTACAATGGTTACAACGGTAGTTTGGATTCTTGCACTAATGTGTGGTGGATCTTGTCTTATTGTCCTTTCCTTTCCAATTCTTCTTTTCCTCCTTGGAAGCATCCTAGCGATCTTTCTCCTTGGAACCACTTGGTTGTCCTTTATTCTTATTCATATTCTCAAGATTTTGTGCTTGTACATAGCCCTTATAAACCGTCCTAGGTTTAAAGAGCACTACTTTCCTCCTTAAATGATTGCGTAGACATCCTAAATACTAGGAGCACATCCGAGTTCTTGGTAGATATATCCAACATAATGGCATGTTTTCTAAACTCGGTGCTTTACTCTACTATCCAACATAATGGCTTTGATACCAATATGATCTATAAACTGTTGTCGATATTCCACTAGAATAGTTTGTCACAACAAATCTTACAAAATTCTTAAATCTCTTATTATGTAGTGTTTTGCTTTAGATTCAGATTTAATATTACTAGCTTAGTGCACAAAACACTAAAATAAATTGAAAAATGAAATGATTTAAGCAAATAACACACCGTCCACACAATAAGCACATGTTGTATCTTGGGAAAATCCAATACGAGAAAAACCCAATGGGAATGTGAGGCCTATGTCTTGCTCTTTTATTTTCAGTTATGAAATGCAAATACAAAGAAAGTGCACTCACTATGGAGTTTCCATGGACACCATCTCCTTTATCTCCGTTAGAGGATATTCAACTGCCTTTGCCTTTGTTCTATTTCAATATCCCACTCTTAATGTTTTTCTATACTATGAAACACTACTCAATACAATAAGAATGGAACTCATTCGTTTCTTGGTGGCCAAGTATTTAGCATGGCCTAATAACCATCTAGGGTTAGGGTTTTTACATACCTCAAAACTTGATTAGGGTTAAGGTCTTGGACCCTCTATAATATTCTTTAAATTCCACGCATAGCTAGCTTCACATGTGTGAGTAATGCTAGAGTTGACATGACATCCATTCAATAGCATGGTGGTCAACATGATAGGTTAACTTGTGGGAGATGTAACTTTCTGAGATGAACTCTCATTGAGGTGATTTTCATATTGTTGGAAAGTTCTCGATGTGTAGAACAACATCAATAGGTCGATAATATTTATTAGAAAAATTTGATCCAAAAGACAATTGTTTAAGGCTTCAAATAGACTTTGAAAATTTTGGACTCCAAATCACCAAAACATGACCTGCCTCTAAAATGGACAGTACAAGCCAATAACTCCAATTTTTGCACCGAGAAAGTACCAAAATAAATGACAATTATATAACAATCCATTTTTAATCAACTTTTTCAAACTTATATAATACAAATAAAAACACTATAGTTAACCCAAAAATCAATTAATAATTGTCAAAATATAACCATGATGTTAATGTGGAGGATGAATTGTGATTGATGCCACTAAACTTAAATTCATTGTAGAAAATATGGACACTAGCATATTCACATCATGAACACCCATAAGAATCATAAGAACATTCAAAAACTGTCTTTCTGTAGAAACTGCCATATACACCAGAAGCCCCAAATGATGCAACTAATTCCTAAGGATTTTGAAGGGAAGTGTAATATGGAGCTCACAAAGTATTTATTGATGAGGGCCTTTGCAATTATTTTCTCACTATATTGTTAACATACAATTCATTGTGACCATTGATCGAGTCTCCCTGTTACAAAAGTTTTGAGAATCCATTCATTGGTTAATATCTTTGTCATCCCTAGCAAATTGTAGAGGATTACTTGTTATACATTTTTTTAAGCACTGCTAGTGTTTATTGTGAAACCGACCTACTAAATCGGTAGGATATCTGAACGCCATGTAATACGTCAGTAATTGGTAGACGAATTCCACAGAATTGAAAGGAATTTTGACTCATAACCCAAAGGGGATCTCTACAAACTCTACAGAAGCACTTGTGATTATATTAGATAAGAAGAAAGGTCAAGGCGACTTCACGACGGTCCATGATGTCATCAATTTAGTTCCAGCGATAACCAGAACCCCGTCACTATTAATGTTAAACCCAACATTTATAGGTTAGAAATTATTGAAACCTAAACTACAAGAGGTGAGTTTCTTTCATAAGATAAGGAGAGAAGAAAATAAATGAAAATAACAATTGAGAATGAAAGTAGATAAAATAGTAATGATAGGTAAGAACAATAATAATAAAGAATTATAATAGACACAGGAATGAAAGATAATAATAAATAAATGAAATATACATTAAGATAAAATAATAATAATAATAATGTTAGGTATGAGAAATAATATTAGTAATGTTAGGTACCAGGAATAATAAAGAATTAGTTAAGAATAAGTAAATCTAAAAACACCCTAAAAATGGGAAGATCGCTACAAGTTGAGTCAATCATGAAAACCCACCATTCACCACCTCGACCATTTTTCTTCCTCCCTCTAAATCATGTCTTAATCATGTCTTGGTCTTTCAAAAAGAATTTTGTCCAATTTGTATCTACCCTTCCCCTCCTCCTCTCCTCTTCTTCTATTTCTTTCAGCTCCCATCTTGGCTTAGTTTCTCTTTATTTTATCTCTTAACCTTTAACCTCCCCTCCTCTATTTTCCAATTTCCATAGTGTCTTCTCTCCTTCTTTCTAATTAGAGAGGGCTAGATTATTATTATTATTATAATGAACAATTATATATATTTTAATTTAAAAAATATTATATTAAATGAATTTTTGCCAATTATTTTTTAATAATAATAATAATAATAATAATCTAATTAAAGTGTAAATACCTTACTACCCTTTCCTTGTGACCTCCCAAGAAGAAATCTATTCTTAATTGTTAGACCCACTCAAGTTGTGAATCTCATTTCTTTAAATATGATTATTAAAATAAATTACAATATCAAATAAAAATAAAATTTAAATAAATTTAATTATTTAAATGAAAATTAAATTAAAAAATTCTAATTAAATTTATATATATATCTATATATATTTAAAATAATAACTTTTTAAATTATTTTTTAATAAAAAATAAAAAATAAATATATAAATTTCTTTTTAATTAATATACAACTACAAACAAGTAATCATATCCTCACCTATTAAGTGGCAACCCTTCAACAAAATCCATGAATATGCACTCCCATGGTTTGTTGGAAGTGACAAAAATGTCCAAGTTTCCTAGGATTATTGGTACTACAAAGACCACAACTACATACAAATTAGAAAACTTGCTTTTTCATTTAAATTAAAAAACTTGCTCTTTCATTTGTGGTCGACACACATGCCTCTATAAGTTTATACCATTTTTTCAATGCTAAAATTTCCAACAATTCTTGATGTATGAATTTACCTCATGAATTGAATGGTATGCAAAGCTTTCCTAGCTCATACAATAATCTCTCTTGAAGATAGTATTCGTTCTCTTTCAACTTAGATGCTATTTTATTCTTCAACTACATATACACATCTCCAAAATAAAAATCATTCACGTAATCTTCCCTAAAACTTCATGGGTAAATGTTATATACTGATTGTAGGGCTTATTAGTCCCTACCAAAGGGACTATAGCTTTCGGTTAGAGTCATATTTCATTAATCTTTTCGTACTTGTTTTGTCTAAGTATTTTTTTTAAATTTTTATTAAAACAATTTTTTTAATAATTAAAATAATATTTGGAATTTTTGAAATATTCTTTTTTAATTTTTCATTAGTTGAAAGACGGTGATGCTACCTAATTTCTTATGTGAAATATTTTTGAACATTTGTTAAAGGAAATAATTCATTTTAAAATTTATGATTTTAAAAAATCATTAAACAACCACGTACTTGGTAGGAAAACCCGGCCCTCCACTTTTCTGCATGCATCTTCCACATAGTAAGATATTTGTAAACCTATTTGCATGCAATTCAAATTACCCTAGATAGCACCCATGCTAGGTTAACATCATTCCCCATGCAAAAACCTCTTTATTGCATTGCATTAAAATAGTTCTTCCCATTGAAATATAATAAAATGATATATTAAAAAAACACTTAATGGCATAAGTAAAGTCCATTCATTAAAGAATAATGACTATTTATCCATTAATAATTTAAAAAACATTATTTTAAGCATCTTCTGGTAATAGAAAAGTGTTTGACATAATATGTTTTTTTTTTTACGTTAAAATTACTCTTTATTATGCATGATATTTTTAACTTGATCATTTGATATTAAATTCATTTAATATTAATTCAAAGTGAACAATTTATAATTTGTAATTGATTTTTTTATTTTTATTTTTAATCATCTCTTAAAAAAAAAATTTAAATTTAAATTCTAACATCAATTTTTGATAAATTTATGCAATAAATCTTTTAAAAAATGTTAAATTAAAATCCTAACACCATTTTTTCATTTTTTCATAGATTAATATTTAAAGTAATAAGAAAGCATCCGCACAAGCAATTAAGTAATACGAGAAAGCATCCACACAAGCAATTAAGTAATATGAAAAGTAGTTGTTATTAATATTTAACCATTGGCGGCACTAGCTACTATGCAGCTTATCCTTGTTATATATGATTACAAGACACCATTGTTATAAAGATTCCATGCACTTGTAATGTCTTTTTTAATGTAGTTTTCTATAAATTTAGATATATTAAAGAGGTTGGTGATTAGTGTGAATCACAATTCCCCTTTCAAGTAGGTAATCATTCCACTTTACATATATTAAAGAGGTTGGTGATTAGTGTGAATCACAATTCCCTTTCCAAGTAGGTAATCATTTCATTTATTCATAGCTTGAACTAATGTGTTGATCTCTTGAGAAGATGTGGAGAATTTCTACACAAATTTTTCATCTACATTTGAACTGCTCTATATTTGGTTGACTAAATTTGGAATTAACATGTTCTTCTTAACACTTTTCTTGTAGCTTTAGATGTAGCTTCCAATACTTATCTTCAGTGTGACAATTGTTATTACAATGCTTACCGTGGTAGTTTGAATTCTTGCACTAATGTGTAGTGGTTCTTGTCTTTTTGTTCTTTCCTTTCCAATTCTTCTTTTCCTTCTTGGAAGCATCTTGGTGATCTTTCTCCTTGGAACTATTTGGTTGTACTTTATTCTTATTCATATTCTCAAGATTTTGTTATTGCACATAGCCCTTATCAACCGTCCTAGGTTTAAATAGCACTACTTTCCTCTTTAAATGATTGCGTAGACATCCTAGATACTAGGAGCACATCTAAGTTCTTGGTAGATATATGCAACATAATGGCTTGTTTTCTAAATTCAGTGCTTTACTCTATTATCCAACATAATGGCTTTGATACCAATATGATCTATAAATGCTATGATATTCCACTAGAATAGTTTGTCACAATAGATCTTACAAAATTCTTAAAAATCTCTTGTTATGTAGTGTTTTGCTTTAGATTCAGATTTAATATTACTAGCTTAGTGCACAAAACACTAAAACAAATTGACATTGAAATGAAACAATTTAAGCAAATAACACACCGTCCACACAATAAGCACATGTTGTATCTTGGGAAAATCCAATATGAGAAAAACCCAATCGGAAGGTGAGGCCTATGTCTTGCTCTTTTCTTTTTAGTTATGAAATGCAAATACAAAGAAAGTGCACTCACTATGGAGTTTCCATGGACACCATCTAGGGTTAGGGTTTTAACATACCTCAAATATCGATTAGGGTTAAGGTCTTGGACACTCTATAATATGTCCACACATGGCTAACTTCACATATGTGAGTAATGTAAGAGTTGACATGGCATCCATTCATTAGCATGTTGGTCAACATCATATGTTGACTTGTGGGAGATGTAATTTTTTGAGATGAACTCTCATTGAGGTGATTTTCATATTGTTGGAAATGTCTAGATGTGTAGAACAACATAAAGAGGTTGATAATGTTTATTAGAAAGTTGTTATCCAAAAGACAATTGTTTAAGGCCTCAAAATAGACTTTGAAAGTTCCTAAACTCCAAATCACCAAAACATGACCTGCCTCTAAAATGGACCTTACAAGCCAATAACTCAAAATTTTACACTGAGAAAATACCAAAATAAACTACAAATTATATAACAATCCTTTTTTAATCAACTTTTTAAAACTTATATAACACATAAATAAAAACACTATAGTTAAGCCAAAATTTGATTAATACTTGTCAAAATATAACCATGATGTTAATGTGGAGGATGAATTGTGATTGATGACACCAAACTTAAAATTCATTGTAGAAAATATGAAAACTAACACAACCACATCATAGAAAACCCATAAGAATCGTAAGAACATTCAAAAGCCTTCTGTAGATACTGCATATACACCAGAAGCCCCAAATGATGCAACTAATTCCCAAGGATTTGGAAGGGAAGTGTAATATGTAGCTCACAAAGTATTTATTGATGAGGGCCTTTGCAATTATTTGCTCACTATATTGTTAACATACAATTCATTGCGACCAGTATTTGCTCACTGTATTGTTAACATAAAATTCATTGCGACCATTGATCGAGTCTCCCTGTTACGAAAGTTTTGAGAATCCATTGATTCGTTAATCTCTTTGTCATCTCTGGCAAATTGTAGAGGATTACTCGTTATAATTTTTTTTAAGCACTGCAAGTGTTTATTATGAAACCAACCTACTGAATCGGTAGGATATCCGAACGCCATGTAATACGTGAGTAATTGGTAGAGGAATTCCATAGAATTGAAGGGCAATTCGACTCATAACCCGAAGGGGATCTCTGCAAACTCTACAGAAGTACTTGTGATTGTATTAAATAAGAAGAAAGGATCGTATTAGATAAGAAGAAAGGTCAAGGCGACTTCACTACGGTCTAAGACGCCATCGATTTAGTTCCAGCGATAACCAGAACCCCGCCACTATTAATGTTAAACGCAACATTTATAGGTTAGTAATTATTGAAACCAAAATTACAGGAGGTGAGTTTCTTTTTCATAAGAGAAGGAGAGAAGAAAATAAATGAAAATAACAATTGAGAATGAAAGTAGATAAAACAGTAATGATAGGTAAAAACAATAATAATAATAGCAAAGAATTACAATAGAAATATGAATGAAAGATAATAATAAAGAAATGAAATAGACATTAAGATAAAAGAATAATAATAATAATGTTAGGTGTGAGAAATAATATTAGTAATGTTAGGTACCAGAAATAATAAAGAATTAGTTAAGAATAAGGAAATCTAAAAACACATGGAAACCATTATTCACCACCTTGACCATTTTTCTTCCTCTCTCTAAATCATGTCTTGGTCTTTCAAAAAGAATTTTGTCAAATTTGTATCCACTCTTCTCTTCCTCCTCTCCTCTTCTTCTACTTCTTTCAATTCCCATCTTGGCTTAGTTTTTCTTTATTTTTTCTCTTAACCTTTAACCTCCCCTCCTCTATTTTACAATTTTTCGAGTGTCTTTTCTCCTTTTTTTCTAATTCTAGAGGGCTAGATGATGATGATGATGATGATGATATATATATATTTTAATTAAAAAAAAAAATTATATTAAATGATTTTTTGCCAATTATTTCTTAATAATAATAATAATAATAATAATCATCATCATCTAATTGAGGTGTAAATACCTTACTACCTTCTATGATTTACTATGAGGAAATCTATTCTTAACTATTAGTCCCACTCAAATTGTGTATCTCATTTCTTTAAATATGATTATTGAAATAAATTATAATATCAAATAAAAACAACATTTAAATAAATTTAATTATTTAAATGAAAATTAAATAAAAAAATCTAATTAAATTTAAATATATATATTTTAAATAATAACTTCTCAAATTATTTTTTAGTAAAAAATAAATATACAAATTTATTTTTAAAAAAATATTAACTTCTAAAAAATAAATATATAAATTTCTTAAAAATAAAAAATATTAACTTCAAAATAAAATTTAATATCTTTAAACATTTAAATACAATATCTTCTCTATTAAATTGAAAATTTAATATCTTTAAACATTTAAATACAATATCTTCTCTATTAAATTGAAAATTTAATATCTTTAAACATTTAAATACAATATCTTCTCTATTAAATTGTATTAGTATTTAAATAAAATATCTTCTCTATTAGGTTGTATTAGTATTTGGTGTTTAGAAACTCAATTAATTGTTAAGATAAAAATAGAGCTTTAATTAGAATAACTAATGTTCATGCTATAATTTAGGATACTATACTAAAGAATAAAAAATGATATTCTTTTTTAAGTTTATCAAATAAATTTGTGATTATTTTTCTTCTCAAAATTTTGAATAAATTTTAGTAATTTAGAATACTATACTAGACAATGAAAGTTAGTGTTATTCTTTAAATCTACCAAATAAACAAATTTGTGACTATTTTTCTTCTTAAAATTTTGAATAAATTTTCATTAATAAATGAGATTTTTACTACTAGGAATTTTCTTGGAAGTCACAGTCACATGTTAACTCATACTATTGTTAAGTTTACCATCACAAATTAATGATACATTTGTAAATGCTCAACCCATATGCTCTTCATATAAATAAATATAAAATCAAATGACAAATTAATAAATGCTTTCTAAACCTTTTTTTAAAGTCAAGTCACACATTTTAGATCATACTATTATTAAATTTAAATTTACCATCACAAAGTAAAGAGTAAACATTTTAAAACATAAAAATCATTTCAAACTAATTTGTAATTATTGTTCCACTTTGAATGAACTTTCATTAATAAGTACTCCCTATTACCAATACTTTTCTTGGAGGTCATAGTCACACATAATAATTAATCAACCTTAAAAAAAAAATACATACAGTCTCTATTTTTTGCTTTTAACTTTTAATATAGAATTAATCAACTTTAACAAAAATACATACATTATCAGCTTCTATTTTTTACTTTTAACTTTTGATATAGAATTTATCTATGGAATATTATGTTGTTTCATTTGTATTTTTTATGTTAAACATTGAAGATTATTATATTATCTCTATATTATATAGACTTAATCAACCTTAACAAAAATACATACATTATGAGCTTCTATTTTTTACTTTTAATTTTTGATATAAAATTTATCTATGGAATATTATGTTGTTTCATTTGTATGTTTTGTGTTAAACATTGAAGATTATTATATTGTCTCTATATTCTATGTTTCAAAATTTGGGATAAAAAGATGAATGTTATATTATGGTGATCTTGGAAAACTTCTCTTAATGCTTTTAGAGCACATAAACAAAATTCTAAAGAATCACAGGTAATCACTTACTCTCTTAAAGTCCGATAAACCAATTAAATCTCAGTAGACATTAATCATTATCATCATCAAAATTTTAAACTATATATNTTAGAGCACATAAACAAAATTCTAAAGAATCACAGGTAATCACTTACTTTCTTAAAGTCCGATAAACCAATTAAATCTCAATAGACATTAATCATTATCATCATCAAAATTTTAAACTATATATATATATATATATATATATATATATATATATATATATCTATTTTTTTTTTTTTTATAAAATATTTTCTATATTCTATATATTTTTTACATTTATATACATATAAAATATTTATTTTATAAAATAAAATATACATTATTTTTTTTTTAACAAGAAGATCTTCCTATCAAATATTTTTATTATGAAATAAAATATACGTTTTTTCAACCCAATAATATTGCAAAATGTGATATACTCAACCAAATTTGAAGTAGCTTCCATATGTTGCTTCATAAGATTTAAATTTGAGGCGACCTTATTGTGTAAACGTCTCACTCCATACTTCATAGGATTTAAACATCGAAATCGTTGTGAAATCCATCACTTTCATCCATTCATCTTGAGCAATCGAATTTAAATATAGTGCGCTATTTCGAGGTCTTGGATTCATCCCTCATATCAATCCACAGGCAAATTGCAAGTAGAATTATGCAACAGTAATGAAATTACAACAATATGGCGTTTGATTTCGACAACATTAACAGTAGACTTGTAAAACTAATGTGGAATGCGAAGATAGAGGGGAACGTGGTTCTTGGTCTCTGGGCTGGCACTCCACACGGAAAATGCACTTGATGAATTCATCCATTTCTCCACCACTTCTGGATACTGACGATTCAACACATCTTTCAGACTCTCTGTCTTGTTTACCCATTCCAGCCCTTTCTCTGTATAAACTTCTTTCTTTATAATGTAATTAAGTTTATATTATTATTATTTTTTACATTTTAATGTAATTATAAATGTAAAGAAGAAATTTAATATTTTTAAAATAAGAATAAAATTTCATAAGTTATATAGTGAAATTAGGTGTTGGACAATTTCTAAAACAGAGTGGGATGAAAGAATATGTGATCTTTGTAACACTCATAGGGTTGAAGATAAAAACACTTCCTCTTAGATTGCTCTCCATATTCCCAATTAGATTCAAATTTAAAAATATTTTCCACAATATAGACCTTCCTAACCTATGGTCATCAAAACTATGGTGACCTTGGGAAACATTTTTCAATGCTTTTTGAGCAATGTAAATACAATTTAAAAAAAATCTAAGTAATCTCTTACCTTCTTAAGACCTTCCTAACCTATGGTCATCAAAACTATGGTGACTTTGGGAAGCTTTTTTCAATGCTTTTTGAGCAATGTAAATACAATTTAAAAAAAATCTAAGTAATCTCTTACCTTCTTAAGGTGAGATAGACAAATTAGTCTCACTGAACATTAATCATCATCTAAAAAAATTCAATCACTAGATATTTTATTTTTCCAATCTTTCTTTTCCTTAAAAAACTTAAAAAAAATAATTTATCTTTTCAATACAATTTTCTAATAAATTTTTTAAAACATATATATATATATATATATATATATATATATATATATATATATAT
>JZKD02S1676344.1:0-11672 GCA_000966675.3 Picea glauca | reverse complement strand
AACAACACATAAGCCTCCAGCTTATAAGAACTCGGCTCACCAGCCTATAAATCATAATTACAATTCCTTTCAGAACATGGTTTACTACGGGGCTCGGCCTTGGGGACACTACACATAAAATTACAAATCTTCCCTCATCTGACCCACCTTTGCAAACCGAAGGTGAAAATTCCTCTCATTCCTAGAATTTTCATCCCCATCACTTTCAGGGTGACCTACGCCTTTTGCATGTGGATGTGACCAAATTTGATGGATCAGATCTCATTGGCTGGGTAACTAAAATGGAACATTATTTCTCTTTGTATGACATTATAGATCAGTTGGCCAAACTCCAGTATAGTGTTCTCCATCTAGATCAAGAACGTTGACAATGGTGGCAATGGAGAAAAAATGCCTGCAAGGGTATGTGGTTTGGACACACTTTGTTATAGAGATTTATGAACACTTTAACAATAACACCAACCATTTAGGCCATTTGAAAAAGTTGAAACAATCTGGCACAATGGAAGACTTTATAGACGCTTTTGAGTGATTGCCTTTTCGTAAAGAGGGCATGTAGGATGCTTTTTTCCGAGAATGTTTTATTAGTGGCCTCAAGGATGAGATTCATGCCCATGTCCTCATGGCTCAGCCTCAAATTTGGGTGGATTCTACTAAAAGAGATAAGGAATCACAACAGGTTGTCTCTTCTCAAAAATGAAAACCATCCTTTATTCCTCTCACTAAACCAGTCACTCCCACTCCTCCTTCTACTCCACTAAATATCCAAAAATTGAACAGGACTGAAATGGTTGAATGCCAACTCAAAGGAATTTGTTATAATTGTGATGACAAATATTTCGTGGAAATAAGTGTAAGAAACAAAATATTTTTATGGCCATCTCGAAGAATGTTGAGGCTTCCCTTGTGTCCGTGTCACCTGAACCCACTGACATGACCCCTCCCTCATACCCTCCCAAAGTAGAACTGTCCATTTCCCTAAATTATCTCACTAGATTCTCTACTCCCCAAACCCTCAAGCTAATTGGTTACATTAAGCATAGGAAGGTCATCATTCTTGTTGACAGTGGAAGCACCGATAATTTTATTCATCACCACATTGCCCAAGAAACTAATTGCTATATATGTATCGTCAATAATTTTCAAATCATGGTTGTCAATGGCGGGTCCATGAAATGTGGAGGGCATTGTGAAAATGCACATCTCCAAATTGGTGAGTACCACCTGAAATCTCATATGTTTGCTATCAACATGAGAGGTTGTGACATTGTGTTGGGTGCATAATGGCTAAGGAATTTGGGTGCCATTCTCATGGATTTTAAGGAATTAACCATGGAATTCGACCAAGAGGGCCAACAATATAAGTTCTAAGGCATCATCATCGGTTCCCCAGAGATCATCAGTTCCCATCGCATAGAAAAAATTCTCAAAAAAGGTCATTCTAGCATTATTTCCCAACTCCATGCCATACAATCCACTAAGACCCCCTCCGTGTCATAGGACCTCCAATCCATCCTCTCTAAACATCAAGTGGTTTTTTCCACTCTCCAGGGACTCTCTCCTTCTCGTGGTATTCATGATCATTCCATTCCCCTTGTCCCAGGAATCCTTCCTTCCAATATCCGTCCCTATCGTCACCCCTTTTCCCGAAAAAATGAAATTGAGAAAAATGTTCAAGAACTGCTCAACACAGGTGTTATCCGCCCTAGTACGAGCCCCTACTCTTTTCCTGTGGTCATGGTATTAAGAAAAAAGGTTCTTGGCGCATGTGTCCTGACTTCCACGCCCTCAACAAACTCACCATTAAAGACAAATTTTCCATTCATGTCATTGATGACCTCTTGGATGAATTGAGTGGTGCCCAGTTCTTTATTAAAATTGATCTTTGTTCTGGCTACCACCAAATCTGTGTGAACGACTGCATTTAGAACTCATGAGGGCCACTATGAGTTTTTGGTCATGCCCTTTGGCTTGTGTAATGCTCCCTCCACTTTCCAAAGCCTCATGAATCATGTCTTTCGTCCTTTTCTTCGTCATTTTTCTTAGTTCTCTTTGATGATATCCTCATCTATAGTAAAACCTGGACAACCCATCTTGCTCATGTGGATTGAGTTCTCCATCTACTCTCTCAGTACCAACTTTTCCTCAAACAATCTAAATGTGATTTTGATGCCTCAGAAGTCGAGTACTTGGGTCATCTTGTTGGCAAGGTCGGTGTCAGGGTAGATCCTAAAAATATTGAAGCTATGCAAGATTAGCCTCACCCAAAGACTCTCAAAAGATTGCATGGATTTCTGGGTTTAATAGGTTATTATCGCAAGTTTGTTAAGAATTATGGAAAGATTGTGACACCTCTCACTGCTCTCCTTAAAAATAATTCTTTCACTTGGACTCCAACAACTGCTTAGTATTTTCAAACCTTCAAGATGGCCATGTGCACCAATCCAGTCCTGGCCCTTCCTGATTTCATAAAGACCTTTGTCATGGATTGTGATTCTTCCAGGAAAGGAATTGGCGCAGTGCTTATGCTAGAAGGTCAACCTTTGGCCTTTAGCAGCAAACAATTGTCAGAGCTAAATTTGGGAAAATAAATCTATGAAAAATAAATGTTATCTATTCTGCATGACGTGGATCTTTGGCACCCTTATCTATTAGGGGAACACTTCCAAATTAAGATAGATCATCAAAGCCTTAAGTATTTTCTGAAACAATGCCTTTCCTCCCCAGAGCAACAAAAATGGGTGACTAAGCTCTTTGGATATGATTATGAGATCATTTACAAGAAAGGAAAATACAACGTGGTTGCTAATGCACTTTCCAAAAAATATGAAGATGAAGGGTCCCTTTTTCTCTCTCCATTTTACCAGAGTGGCTCCAAGTTGTTCTCTAGGAATGGATACACAATCCCAAAAGTTTGCATCTGATACAAGAATTGAAGGTCAATTCTCCAGTCTCCCGAGGGTACTCTTGACTCAATTATGAGATTCGATACAAAGGTCGTTTGTATTTAAGTAAACGGTCAAAACTTAAATCCATGATACTTTCTAAGCTTCATGCTACACCCACCGCTGGACACTTTGGGTTTACCAAAACCTATGACCAGGTCAAACGTTATTTTTTCTTGAATGGTATGAAATAGGACATTCGCAATTTTGTGGTTGAATGTGATGTGTATCAATGCAACAAGGGAGAAACAGGCAAATCTCTTGGCACACTACAACCGCTTCTGATTCCACTTGCTATTTGGCAAGATATATCTATGGATTTTATTGTAGGATTACCTAAATCGGGCAATAAATCAATCATCATGGAATTATTTGATCTTCTTTCCAAGTATGCTCATTTATGTTTCTTCAACACCCATTTACAGCATCCAATGTGGCTCAACTTTTCATGAATCAGGTCTTCAAGCTTCATGGCATGCCTCATTCTATTGGTTTTGATCGTGACCCAAATTTCACCAAAATTTTTTGCAAGAACTGTTCAAGCTACAAGGCATCCAATTTCATCTCATCACAACTTATCATCCCTAGAATGATGGTCAAATTGAAGTTGTCAACAAGTGTTTGGAAACATATTTGAGGTGTTTTGCATCGGAAAGGAAAAATCAGTGGGCTCAATGGTTACCACTATTTGAATGGTGGTACAACACTTATTACCATACAACTACCCACATGACTCCTTTTGAAGCGGTATATGGACAAAATCCACCTTCAATTCTCTCATATTTTCCCAGTGTCTTGAAGGTCTAGGCAGTTTGTTGGGTATGTGTTATATTCTTTGCACGAGTAGTAGTGTCTGAGTGTCTGCGCCGGGGTTTGGGGGCAGCGCCCCCAAATTTTTTTTTTCGGGACGACATATTTCCGCTGGGACGACATATTTCCGAGACGACATATTTTCGGGACGATATATTTCCGGGACCACATGATATTAGGTGGTTTTTCGGCACATGGTTTTTTGCTGATGGTTTTCTATTTTCGGTTAAGGAATTAGGGTTTTGGACTAATCCAAGTCATTGGGTTAGGGTTTTGGATGCCACTGGCTCCTATATGTATATCGTATTGTAAACAATGTAACACAATGTATGAATATAATATATGCTGGTTTTCCCGGTTTGGGTTTCCAGGTGAAAAATCTCTGTGTAATGTTTGTATTTTCCATTGTATCTTTTCTGAATATCAGTTTGGAGTAGATATTGTACAAGGTTAGAATTTACACAGTTGACCAAATGCTTACAGTTTGAGAGGCTATTCTCCATACCCTCAAAGAGAATTTGGTCATGGCCTAGAATCACATGAAGCAACAAGAAGATCAAGGTCTCTCTGAACATCAATTTGCAGAAGGGGATCAGGCGTTTCTTTGACTACAATCTTACAAGCAAAATTCCCTCAAGGATGACCATTTTTTGAAACTAGCGCCGAAATTTTATGGTCCTTATACTGTTCTCAAGCATGTGGGACATGTGGCCTATCATTTAGCTTTGCCCAATCATTCTAATCTCCATCCCGTTTTTCATGTTTCCTGCTTAAAGAAGGTGATTGGAGCTAAGTGCCAAACTCAAACCAACCTTCCTGAGTTGGACGAGGAAGGCTCCATTTGGCTACAACCATAAGAAACTTTGGACCATCGTGAATGTCTTCTGCGTTAACGAACCATCAAGGAAGTGTTATTCCAGTGGAAATATACAACTCCAACAGATGCCACTTGGGAACCAACTACCATTCTGCAACAATTTCCTCATATCAAGCCTCAAGGACAAGGTTGTTTTTAAGGGGGAGGAAATTTTAGGGACCTAACCCCTTATGTAGGTAGAATAATATATTTCCATTTAATAAAGGTCAATATTAATAATGCCTGTAAATAAGGAAGAATAAGTCCAATGTAAGAAGACCTAATAGAAGCTTTTTCTTCTAGAAGGATCTTCCTCTAGATTGTTCTTTTGATAGACATATTTAGTATAAATAGGAGTCGAGGGTATGAGAAGTTTTGTCTTGGATATTATTGTAATAGAGCTCTACTCTGCTAGAGGTTTCCCCCTTGAAGAGGCAACTGAACATTGCTCTCAGTAATAAAAGTGCTCTTTCTGGTGTTATTCTAGTATTATTTTGGTATTATTGTGATGTTGTTTTGGTTATGTCGTTGTTTATCTGCCATTTCTAGCTAACTATTTTTGTTTTGCATACTATTTTATATTTGGAATATTACATTCATGAACTCCTCATCCAGACTCTTAATGCTTGCTACTAAGGTTATGGTTGTTCTTTCTCTTTGTTCCTTCTCATTAGGTGGTTTCCATAATGTATCACAAACTTCGAAATCTCTGATTCTGGTGCGCAATCCTTGAATGACTTCGTTGATTTTGGATACATGTTCCTCCAGTGTGGCTTCTACCACCATTGGTACCTCTGGAATCTCCTTATATAGTTTCTGGATGACATGTTGTATCCTCTCTACTTGTTTCTTTGCCTCGTCCTTCTCCTTCAATATCCTCTCTTCCTTTTAATCAACCTCGTCCTTCTCCTGCACAATTGTCCAGTAATCCTTATACAGTTTTGCATTATCCAATGTTACCTTAGCCAACTCCTTTGAAACTAACTTTGCGTATAAATTTATTTCCTGCACAATACCTATCTAAAGGACTTGAAGTGCTCCTATGGGAATCTATGAAATGACTAAGTCCATGTGACTTAGTACTTGTGCCTACTCTTGCATCTCTGTCATGGGGAACTCAATTTCATATGGTGATATCTTCAAAACTTTGTGCGTTGTTTCTATCTCTAACAAGTAAGAAGTGGTGTCCCCTTCTTCCCTAGTCTCACTTGTTGTCATTCCTTCACTAGATCTCTGTTATGGTGCTATCCTTACTGTCTTCACTAGTTCTTGCAATGTTTTTAATTGTTCCTGCATCTCTTGATACAATTCTTCATGTTTCTGCAATGTTTTCTAAGTTTCCTTTTCTATGACATCCCTCAGTAGGTAATTGATCCTATCGATATCATCATATGTCAAAGTGTATATAGATGGTACTTTATCGGATCTCATCTTATTTCAAGCAGATGTTGATGTCCCCTTACCCCTGTCTTTCCTCTTTCCCCCTGCTTCTGGTACTGTCTCCTATGCATCCCCTACTCCATTTCCTTGTTCATTTCCTTGACCATTGCCTTGGTATTATTCTTCATTGTTAGGTTTAACTGTGTCTATTTCATTCGCAGGAACCTTCCAGTCTGGTTCCCAATCCTACATAATTATCTGGATGTCTTCCTCTGTGATTTTGTACTTTTTTCTGGACCCATTCCTCTCTCAGGTGTTTCTTTGATTGTATGTAGATGTGATGATGGTCTGTCTGAAATTGTGTAATAAACATGTACGCCTCTAAAATTTGTGGCACAATGCAAAATGTATTATGGATACACCTCCTAATCCTTTTGTTGTATAAAAAGAACTCAATGTTGGTTTCTATCTGTCTTATCTTGTTCGTTGTGTACCATAATTTTTTATACTTAGTGGCCAAGAAAGGATTACCTCTTAGAACTAGAAACTGCACATCTTCTGGTTCATTCCACACTATGAACACAATCAAAATTAACAACCTCAAATAATGAAATTCCATGCCTTTGTCTTGTGCTTCTGTGGAATTGATAAGGAACTGGTTAAGTAAAAATGGTACCCAGTTCATCGATACCCTTTCTACACACTTCTTATTTGAATCTGTCACACCTACAGGGACTTGGTCTTTCCTACATTTTCTGAGCAACTTGCACGTCAATGCTCGTGTCAAAAAGCTTATTGTTGGGTCACATATACTTGGTACGTTCGGCCCGCGCACCCCTCTGATTGTGTGAAATTTTTCCCTCATAGCATATGAAATAGTCCTGTCATTATTTTTTTCTGCAAACAACAAGGTTGGATATCCCCCCCATGTCAGTAAGCCTATAATTTAGAAAATGAGATCGGTGTCTATAGAAATTGGTCGATCCAACCATAAGTAACCTCCATGCACACAAGTTAGCATCATCTTGACACATGCATTCACTTCTTGGCTCCTAATGAAGTGTGGAATTTCAAACATATTCAATATGCCATCTCATTCCAACCTTTTGGCCCATACCTTTGTCACAAGTATCAGTTGGTTTGTCACTGGGTCTATTTTTAGTTCCAAGTATTTTCCCGGTGCAAGTTCAAGGAACTTGTCTATGTCTGTGAGATCATGGTATGCATACTTAAGCTACAAAACCTTCCCTAACATACCCTCATCAATGATGACCTCATTTTGGATGTCGAACATCACCAATGGATACTTGGCATCCTTCTTCAACGTCACTAGTATGGAATCATCCTTTCTTAGTGGGATGTAGTCTCTAGGAAATCTTGGCTCTGATGATAATGCTGTCGAAATATCCTCAACCTATGGTGTTGTTGTTTGTTCTATTGTTTGGTATTTCTTTGGGATGAATGTTGTTTCCTTTAGTGGTGCCATGTCTATAATCTGGTTAAGAGTGACAACTGCTTCAACTCCATGGTTTTACTCGGGCTCTGCAACACAACTCTCGACTCTCTCTTATTTGCATGCAACTCCAAATAACAATAAACAATTTTTGTTGACCCTCCACAACTTTTTTGCCCTGTAACATCCCAAAAATAAATTATTTTTAAGTCTGAAATTGCTTAGGAAATTATTTCCGTTTTTGGTAAATTCGAAATTGGAAAATTACTGCCATTTATGGAAATTTCGAATTTTGAATTTAGTTAATTGTAATTGATGATTATGACTGTTGGGAAGAGATCTAATTTGACCCAAATAACTATTTGACTATGACACTTGTATGAAACAAAATATTTTATAATTATTGTTGATGGACAAATGGAACAACCAAGTTAAAATCAACTGACCATGACTCCATGAGAGTGGAACATGTTGGAACTACCTTAGGGATGAATGTGACAAGTGGAAAATCAAGAATTTGGCCATTGGCAACCCCTGGAAATCAAGAATTTGGAAAGCTACGGAAATTCCCAAGGGGAAAATACCTAGGCACAATTGCTTTTGATATATAGCATATGAGAAGAGGTAGGACACTGCCTAGTATGCTGGGGGAAGGAATGATCTCTTGTTGTTATGGACACTAATTTCTAAGTGTGAGGCAAGGAGAATTTGCTAAAATTGAAGGAATATTGCTAAGGAGGCGTTCTAAGTTCACCTTCATGGATTTATGGTTAGGCTAGGGGGTCAACGGGACAAGTAGCTTGGTTGTTCTGTTCTAAGGTTGGGAGGAACTTGGTTGTTCCATTTGTTGTTTCAGTAATTGCTTAGATATGTCTACCTATTCCTTCTCTGGTTAAATATTATTGAATTATTCAATGTTAGAATGCATATGTTTAAATTTGGATGAACTGTTTTTTTTGTTAAATTTCGATGGAATGAGGTGAAATGTAGGACAAACCCTTACAGATTTAATTGCAAAAGTTGAAAAACATTTCTATGTATATTGGCTGGGATGGAATTATTTATGAAATTATATTGGTAGATACAACTGTATATGATTTCTAATACTGTGCTAGAATATCCCTACCAGATAGGTGATTAATTTACAACTAGATATTCAATTTGAATGTAAACTGTAGACTGTACAAACGATAAAGAAAATTTCAAAAGTAAAACTGAGATCTAATTATACATATATATGTATAGTCACACCTCTGTAGGATATCCTTTTATCTATGTAGGATATCCTTTTAATTCTGGATGATTCGTCCTATTTATTTATTTCTATTGGAATGAAGTAAATGTAGTATAATTATTACAGTGTTACTGTATTTCTTTAGTAAGAAAATCTGGAAATACCTTGGAGAGTTTAGAATTTTACACACATATTTTATATATGGACCAAATACATAGGTAGAATAAAGGGCTATGATGATTAGACTATCTTAATACAAATGACAACAAATAGTATAGACACTCATAAATAAAGTCCTGAAATGAAGACAAATAGTTCAAGTAGCCACAAAACGAAGTTCTGAAATGAAAAAAAGAATAGTTCAGAAAGTTACAAACGAAGTTCTGGAATAATCCATTCCTGTAATTCTGGACGAATTGTCTATTGATTTATATAGAAGTTGGAATATACATACATATAATTGTTATAGGCTAAATACATAGTCTATAATCAATTAATAAGTTATATATAGTTGACTGTATCATTTTTCAGAACCCTTAAATACCAAATGTGAGCATTTCACCAGACATCAACGAAAATAAAGGAAAGATAATAGTTCTGTTGGCCACAACGAAATTTCTGAAAACATAGTAACACAGGAGCAAAATAAAATTGAAAGACATGCTTTCTAGAATCATATAAGTTGATATGCTCTTTCCTTTTTAAACAATTTAGGTATAAGAGGTAACCAACGTATCGACAAGCCTAGAATTTAAATTGTTAATAATCATTGTTTCATTACAAGTATGCAGGAGAAAAATCCTGTGACTTAAACATTAAAGTTTATCACACATCCCAAATCAAGACAAGAAAACAAAGGTGTGTCCAACCTTGCACAAGTACTGCGTTATAGTCTTCCAATAGTGAACATCATTACAATATTTGGATTTCTTTGTTAATAGGATTTGGGACAAAACTTTACACAACACGATAATCTAGTTTGGAATCGAGAGCTTCGTTGTTAGAACCTAGAACGATAAGTCCTGAGAATTCTATAAAAGGAACTCGAGTACCTTTTTTATAAGAGGGTGCCCAGAATCCGAAGTTTCTAGATGCTCCAACTCTGTAAGGGGACCAAGAAATTTCAATTAGTAATTACCAAGGAATAATATAATTTCTTATATGGAACACACAGTTAAATTTCCGAGATAAATTGATTATAAAGAAACAAACACGGGAAAGTTTTGGATTATACTTAACTTGGGGCCATAGGAAAGGTCGTCTTTCCTCTGCGCAGTCGATGAATTCATCCACGGACTAGAAGGGAGAAGTGGGCCAAAATCGATATGATGGGTACCCTCGCAAAAACCAGGGGCCCATCATTAGGTCGCGATAAACAATTCTTTACACATACATACCAGAAGGAAATCAAAAGAAACTTCTAAGAATTAAAATGATCAAGAAAGTACAAAAAAAAATGTATTCCATAATTTTATATAGATTTAGTTCACCAATAAATCCCTAAGACTTCACTCTTACTACAGTAATAAATTAAAAAGTCGAACTGCAAGAATCGTGTGGTATGTGTATATCGAATGCACGAATCAAGTCAGGGTAGCAGTTTAAATATTTTGTGTCAAAAGGAATGCATTGCCCAAACTATAAATACATAAATAAATAGTATATGCCGAATATGTTTTATCAAATTCTAAACATAAATCGAATATCGGTGCCGAAGAGAATGCAATGCTTAGAGATTTAGCACAGAGTTAATATTTATGCCGAATACCAAATTTCAAATGGTAGCTTTCACCCACAAATAATGATATGATTTGAATGAAAGATGTAATCCTAATATTAATCACATACTCAAATAATAGCATGCTACAGTATGCTTCTTAATACATCACTCGATACAAAGAACTTCCACTTGATATACAGACCTACACCGAGTGGGAAATACAGTAACCTGTTAAAGGAAACTACAATCATAATAGTCATTTAGTGGTTAAGAGAACCTACCTAGTCTAATAGTACCCAATACCAAGCCACAAAGAATAAAAACAAAAGGAACCCTATGAGTAATTTTCATATGCATTAGTCTTGAAATGCCTGTGAAAGAACCGTTGAAGTAAGAAATTCAATGGTGGAGCACCGAGAAACTTCAGAAGAGTTTTAAAACAAATCGATGGAGGAGTATCCTTACCCAGTTTAAGGAGGGCGACCAGTTAGCATTCCAATTATACATTCTTATTTTCGCCAGGATGAGACTTCTCCACGACGTTTACACCAGAGTGACTCTCTAGAGTCATCCTCAAATTTTTATGCAGAGTAACAAAGCCGAAAGGGGGATAAACCTAACTAAAACTTTCTGGAAGCTAAGAGGGAAAAAAATTAATGTACCCGTATCATGCCATGTGATATTTGGAAGGTGGCCTACTCGGCACTGGACATGAAGTCCAGGCGACATGCCTCGAATGGGACCCTTCGCAAACCTCCATCAAGTAACTGGACGAAGGATTCAATGTGACACTGAAAGTCCCACCTTCGTTTCTCGTGCCAAGTTAATGTGAAGGAGGGAGGGGTTTTAGAACCTTAATTTGTAACTAACGAAGTTAAGCCCTCAATTTAGTTAGAGTGTAATGATACAAATTGTAAGGATGTTACCCTTAGACTCTGACGAGATACGACCAATTCATTAACGTGAAAATGGATCAAGAACTAAACTCGTTCGATTTTCCTTGTTGGCCAAACTTAAGACTAAAATATTGAAGTCACAACTATAGTAATATTGGGACTGATGTCGTGGAAGTTATATGCATGCTGGGATACCCTTATTTTTCTTATGACATAAGGTATTACCCTATATACATTAACACTATCTAGACAGGAACACGAAATTTGTCGATACTTTGGAGGTTACCCATTGAAGACAATCATACCTAGAAGTCTAACTTATGAAAGGATTTAATAATATCAAATGTGGTACATTTAAATATATGCAAATACAAATAT
>JZKD02S1676343.1:322359-352990 GCA_000966675.3 Picea glauca | reverse complement strand
ATGAGTTCATCATTGACTTGATATTAGTTTATAGTTGACTTCAAAATATTTCAGAAATTATAATGTTTAACTTAGGAAGTTTGTATTCATATATTTTAAAATAAAAAATATATATATTTGTTAAAATTTTATTGGCTAATAAGTTTAAAGTGTTATTACAGGCTTCACTTTTTCCATTGTTTTAATTAATGTTTAGTTCACTTCTTCCAACTGCCACCACCGTACCATCGATTACTATTTATGGATCTTCGTTCACGAATCTGAAGGCGGTTTCCGTCTCCTCACTGTTGACGGGGAAATCGGAGGCGAAGGGCAGTTCCAGCCAAATAAGAGAATTTTGCATCAGTTTCGCTCAAAACTCCCTTGCCTTCCTGGTTTAAAGAATCATTTTCTCTCAGAACATCTTTTCCTGTAACCTTGTTTCCATCTGGAACACTAATTTCTCCATTTACCCTGTTTTCATCCCGAACCCTAATTTTTCCATTTACCATTTTTTCATCCCGTACACTAATTTCTCCATTTTCCCTATTTTCATCATTCACCCTGCTTTCAATATCACATTCTTGAGCTCCGTTAACAACATGAAACCCATTTTGGCGGGGAGCATCTTTGGCTTCAGTTTTTTGCACAATGCAAGGGTGAGGTCGACGTCTTTTATGGTTGATAACATAAGGAGATCCGGTAAAAGACAAAGAAACGTAAGGAATGGCGGTAGTTTGTGACGTAGTGTACAGATTCGGTGAAGCAAAAGCTGGAAGGGGGGTCACCTTTCCTTCTTTTGACGGATTATTTTGTTCTTTATCAGAAAGAGGCTTGTCATTAACACTGGGTTCTATCAATCTATCCAATGCAAAGGCGGAAAATGTGGGAATTTCTGATTCTTGTTGCCTTCCTATTGAATTTTTCCTCCCAAGTCATCAAAAATGAAAAACAAATGATTCAAGGATTGAAATTTCTAAATCAGATCGGCGGAAATGAAATACTGGGCTTGATAAAGGTCGGTTTTATGGACAACTCCAGAGGCAGGAATTGCAAAGGAAATATTTTCGATCTCAGGCCAAATGTCTCAGGCTCCGCCATTACTCGACTTAACTCAAATAAAGATTTATGTCACAACCCACACAAACTAATAGATAATGATGTTGATTTTCCCACACCCAGATCATAATTTGAGAGTTTTCAAGCAGTCAGTACGAATTTATGTTCGATGAACTAAATATTTGAAGTTATAATGCCCCCAATACAAATGCAATGGAATTCGATGAAGTTGTTGCACCTTTTATAGACTTTTATAAAAAATTGATTGGCAATTGAATTTGGATCATATCTGAGAAGAAAGAACGTGGAGCATTCAAATAGTTTGAAAAAGAAAGGGTCTTTCAAGGCTTCTCAGTGCAACCCTCTATTGAAAATGTCATCAAGTGCAAAAGAAGACGTGGATGCCATTCTCATCCCATCTAGTCCAGGAGACTGAGTTGAAGCTGCTCACTGTAATAATTAATTACAGGACATACCAGAATGAATATGTAAGCATGGAAGAGCAGGTGAAAGACCCCATTAGGGACAAACCCCAAAATGGCCCCGAGAATTTTCAAAATCATGGCGACGAAGAGGATTTGTAACACAAGGTTGAATTCTTTGCAGGGTTGTTGGAGCCCTCCAATGGCGGATTGGATCCCTCTTATGTTGGGATGCGTCGGTTACTGCTTTACAGAAAGGCCTTCTCTGGTTGCAATCAGCGTCGGGTACTCTCAAACAACCTCTCATTTTTCAAAGATTGCATACCTTACAAGTTAATGGGTTTCGATCTCTTGACCTCTAGGATTTGTGTGCCTATTATACAAGCATTATCGCTACACATATACTATGTGTATGCCTATGTAATAAAAAAATGGTTTTGCGAGCATCCTCAAAGGCATGATCTGAAGAACAATGTATATTCAGTGATTTAAACTTCGTGAAGGTAAGAGTCTGATACTCTATCTTATTTGGCGTATATGTGTTTTCTTTTAAATTTTGTGATTAAGGAAAATTACGAGGCTTCATTTGTTTTATCATATTGTTCTGAAATTGTAGGTGCTTTTTTGGTTGGGAGATGGTGTGTTTACCTCTAGATTTTGAGAGATGTTGTGTATATGTAAGTTTGTGGGGTCTTATTCTCGAGAACTGAAATTTAGTTGCTGTAAAATTTACTGTGGGGGTTTCCAGACAGACTGCTAGTATTTTTTTTCGAGACGAACTAATAGATAATGATGTCGATTTTCCCACACGCAGATCAAGATTTCAGATTTTTCAAGCAGACGATATGAATTTATGTTCAATGAACTAAATATTTGAAGTTCTAACGCCCCTAATACAAATGCAATGGAATTCGATGAAGTTGTTGCACCTTTTATAGACTTTTATACAGAATTGACCGACTATTGAATTTGGGTCATATCTGAGAAGAAAGAACGTGGAGCATTCAAACAGTATGAAAAAGAAAGGGTCTTTCAAGGCTTCTCAGCCTAACCCTCTGTTGACAATGTCATCAAGTGCAAAAGAAGACGTGGATGCCATTATCATCTAGTGCAGGAGACTGAGTCGAAGTTGCTCACTATAATAATTAATTACAGGACATACCATAATGAATATGTAAGCATGGAAGAGCAGGTGAAAGACCCCATTAGGGACAGACCCAAAAATGACCCCGAGAATTTGCAAAATCATTGCGACGAAGAGGATTTGGAACGCAAGGTTGAATTCTTTGCAGGGTTGTTGGAGCCCTCCAATGGCAGACTGGACCCCTCTTATGTTGGGATGTGTTGGTTACTGCTTTACAGAAAGGCCTTCTCTGCCTGCAATCATTGTAGGTTACTCTCAAACAACCTCTCATTTTTCAAAGATTACATACCTTACAAGTTATTGGGTTTTGATCCCTTGACCTCTGGGATTTCTGTGCCTATTATACAAGCATTATCGCTACACATATACTATATGTATGCCTATGTAATAAAAATAACAGTCCCCGTCAATACTTTGACTCCAAGCGGCATCCAGGCCCTGGTTATTTGTCCTTGCGCAATGAAGGAGCCTCGTATCTACAAAAAATTGTCTTAAAGGATTCAACCCGCTGGCTTGGAGGTGGAATCATCTGTCTACTACATTAATCCATTGTAATTGTGGAATTAGAAACATTTGCATCTATAGAATTCTTGAGCTAAAGTCTTGTTGGTTAATCTCATGCAAAATGGCACCGAATGCATAAAAAATCAAAATCCCACCACGAAAAACAATGCATTTTATGAACTGGTTGGTCCTAGCGACGCAATCATTGTGAGACTCGACATAACAACTCAACCTTTGTGCAAGAAAACTTTGAATAAAATCCTTGGTCGATAGACAGGGAAATGGAGTGTAAAATTGCGGAATAAGGTTTTAAATTTTGCAAGTTGCGTTGTCGTCTTTTCAGTGATAATATCAATGGAGCTTTTGTATCTTGCTCCTACCACTGCAAAGAGATTTTTTCCTCCTTGCAATGCACAAAGTCCTTTTGTTTTAAAGTTCTTTTGTGGTATTGCTATTTTATTTTTTGTTACGAAATATTTGCCCTGAGATTTGGATTCTGAATCGAATCATCGTATTTTCCCTGAGATTCGGATTCTAAATTGAATCATCCTATTTTCCCTGAAATTTGGATTCTGAATTTAATCAATGATGAGTCACCTGCAGGAAGGCAATTCAACATTCTAATTCCTTGTAAATTCTTTCAGGAAGGTTGCCTTTAACGCTCGTCTGACGAAACTTCAAAGTTCACTTTTCTGAGATTTTTGTAACAAAAAGGCTAAAGCGATTCAAGACAAAGATTCCAAAGGATATAAGAGATTTGTCTTGGATGCAGCGCAACAAGCCATTAAGACCACATAGTTATGTAAAAAAATTTGGCTCAGGCAGATTACCTACACAGCTGTACTCAACTACTCAACTGTTGATAATAGTGAGTATTTCACAATTAACTCGCCAGGGACTGTGTTGCCATGCAAGCCTTGTTACTTTTAAAATATTTCTATATGACATAATATTAAAATTTAACTTTTTAAATTATGAATCTTAATTACAACATCTTGGTGTTTTACTCTTTAATGTCTCAATGTCATTCAATACTACCATATTATCATTTTATGTCATGCAAAGACATTTCATTGTAACCCACCTTACTATTATTATTTTTCTTCAAAAGGTCACAAATATTGATGACAACCATATATTAAATATCTCACTGAAACATAACCCTTAAGGAACGTTGCAAGCTGACATAACCCTTTATGAATGTCGTAATGTGTTATAATCATAGATTAACTTAGGAATTCAACATAACACAATGAATACAAATGTCATAATGTCATATAATGACATTCGGGAACATCTCAAACCAACATAACACTTGACAAACATTACAATTAATTTGACAATGCATCATTTCCATTTAGGAACATCTCGCTGAAACGTGACCTTATAGTAATGTCACAAGGTGACCTATCCCTAAATAAATGTCACAATGTGGCATAACCATAGTTGGTCGTGGCAATTCAAATAACATAAAAAAGATAAATGTTTAAAATCAACATATTAATTGGAGAGCATCACAATCCAACATAAGCCTTCATGAATGTGAGAATGAATTTCATAATACATCATGGTCATTTAAGGACAACACTGAAACATAACCCTTTCACAATGTGCAAGGTGAAAAAACTCTTAATGAACATTGCAATGTGATGTTATAATAGATTATACCATTAATTAATGTCACAATGCCATTAATGAATGTCGTTATGTGACATAACCATTGAGGAACATAGTAATTCCATATAAGCCAACCAACATGAATATCACGATGCATCATAACCATTTAGGAACATAGCATTGAAACATAACCCCTAAGAAATGTTGGAAGGTGACATTGCCCTTCATGAATGTCACATTGTGACGTAATGAGGAACAAAGTGATTTGACATAATGTAATGAAGATAAATGTCACAATGTGACATAATGAAGAACAAAGTGATTTGACATAACACAATGAAGATGAATGTTGCAATGTGATGTAATGAGGAACAAAATGATTCGACGTAACATAATGAAGATGAATATCGCAATGTGATGTAACCATTGAGGAATGAATCCATTCAACATAATACAATGAAGATGAATGTATCAAAATGTGACATAACCATTATTGAATGTCACAATGTGACATAACCATTGGGGAACACCATAAGCCTACATAACCCTTCAGGGACATCACAATGTGACATAATTTTTTATGGACATTAGATTTTGACACAACCATTGAGAATGTAGCAATTCCACATAAGTCAACCATGATCAATATTGCAATGCGACATTGCCACAGTAAACCATGGTTAAACATAATCAAAATGGTCTACCACAATCAACTCCACATGGTCTACGAAGGTCAACCATGTGCATGGTCAACCATGGTCATGGTCAACCATAGTCAACCTTGGTCAATGTCACTCATGGTTAACCATAGTCAACCATGGTCAACCATAATCAAGGTCAACCACAGTCATTTTCATGGTCAACCATAATCAAGGCCAACCATAGTCATGGTCATGGTCAACTATAGTCAATTGTTGGGCGCAAGACTATTTTGAGGAAATACCCAATTTTGGTAAGGGAAGACCTGATTTTGGAGAAGAACAACTCGCAGGAAAAGCAACACGTGCAAGGAAAAACATCATGTAAGAGGAGCAGAATGCAAGGCGCACAGGCAGTTAGACCTAATCATGTTAGGGTTAGGGTTAAGGTTTTGGTAATGATTGTAACGACTATAAGCCTAAAAAATAGTATAAATATGAGCCTAGGAGGTCTAGGTCGGGGTTCTTGGATTATTGGTTATGTGGACGTAGCCCAGGAGGGGGTGAACCACGATAAAACTTGTGCTATGTGTGTTGTTTAGTGCATGTTTACTTTATGTCAATGATTGATCTTATTTACCTTTTGTCAATGAGTAATTTATGAATGAATGGTTAAGCTAGATATGTTAGAATGCATGCATGGCCTGAAAGACGAACAAATTCTAGGAATAATAGATTGAATAATTAGTTTATTGCAAGAAGAAGATAAAATACACTCCCATATCCCCACTTGTTCCTAGACTGCAAGCACCTGAGCATTACAGTCATCCATAGAACTATATTGGGTGAGACTACGCAATGCACTCTATGTGTTGTGTTGCCTTCTGGTTTAACAGGAGGGACGATAGTTTTAGAGGGTTTTGTTGGAAACCTGTTCAAATCTAAACCTAGGTCAGCACAAGAAGTAGAAGAGAAATAAAAACCAACAAATGGTTTCATTGTCGGCTAGAACTATATGGGATTGAGTGGACGGGATCCATAGAAGAAGCATATGGAGAATGAAGGTATAAAAAGGAATGTTCAGACCATGGAATCCAATGAAGGTGGAGATCAAAATATGGTTGCGAACAAAGGAACTTGAGTTTGCGCAGAAGGATAACATAAGCCCTAAGTTAACACCGCGCAAATATCTGGATAAATATGTGTTTAGCAACTTGCATGAGGTATTTTTCTGTGATTTCTCGCATGTGTTGCAGGAGTGGATATTGAGGTTAAAAGACAACAACCCAACAAATCTAATCAAACAACTGGAGTGGAATCATGTAGAGATCGTGCAATTACAGCAAGTTAACAACAAATTTATGCACGCAATAGTTTTTTGGTTAGACAATATTGTTGTAGGGTTTATCATTGAATTTGTAGTAGATACAGCAGAGTCTTATAGTGCAACTGAGTAGAATTTTATAAAAGGACCCAAAGGTAGGTATATCATATCGTTGTATACTTCAATCAAGATTTTATTGTATAACAATGGTGTGATGACCATGGAATCATATAGGTAAACTTCCTTGCGTGCAAGGAGGAAGGGAGGAAGCACTGACAAGAGGTGGAGAAATGGAGGGAGAAATGGATAAAGGAAATAAGAAGGAGGGCATGGACCCAATAATGATGGAGGAAGATCAGATAAAGCAGATAATGGCAACAACTAGAAAGACGCGTAGTGGAGTACCCTAGCAATATAAGATGAATAGTAAGAAGAGAGCCATAGCTGATAGAGAGGGCTTGGCAAGTGATGAGGAAGAGGTAGAGGATCTTTGGGTTGTGGAGAAGATCGAGGAAATATTGCGCGCAACATATATAAGGAAGACAGGAGGTCCAAGGGCAGGAAAAAAAGGTAGTACTCCAATCCAGGTCAGTGTGAGTGTGGAACCCATAACCCCATGTGCGACTAGTACACCAGAAAGAACACCAGCATTTAGACAATCGAATTTTAATGGAAGAAAGACAGCAGGCTACACATCTAAACAAGGAGAAACAACTGGAGGAGCCAGTTCAGGAAGTAACAAGAAAATATCTACACCATGTGGAGGTAGTAGTTCAACACAGTTCAAAATCGCATGACATGATCCCACGATCAGGTTACTAGAATTTTAGGGAGAGGCATCAGAGGACCCTGAAAAGAACTTATGAATCTATGAGAAGATCTTGGAAGCAAAGCAGATCACAAATGAGGATACAAAACTTGTGTTGTTAGTTATCACGCTCAGAGACCGCACATTGGATAAGTACATAATCTTAGATGTAAACAGTCCACCAGGAGCAACAAGGACTATTGCAGATGTGAAGAAATTATTGATAAATGAATTTCAAAAGCCTAACTCAAAAGATCAGTACATGAATGAGATGATTGAAATCAGGCAAAAACTAGGTGAGTCTATTTGGGAGATTGATCAAAGGTTCAAACGGTTGAAAGGTAAGTTGAAGTATGCAATTACAGACATGCATCATAGACATATATTTGTGAACTCATTGTTACCACATCTGAAATACCCATTAAGACATCAAAAGATCCAAACTCAGGAAGAGGCTCTGCAGGAAGCCTTACAATTGGAAGAAAACTAGTACTTGAGGACAGATCCAGCAATAGAGGAGTTGAAGGAGGATCTAAAGAACCTCACATTTCAACTTAACAAGAATAAGGGCAAAGAGAAAAGAGAAGTTGTTTGGTGTACCACATGCAGGACAGAAGGGCACCATAAGAATGAATGCCCAAATTTCACGCAGTATATGGAAATAGGAGTACCAAAATCTTTTCCAATGAGAGGACCATGGTGTGAGATTTGTAAAACACATGGGTATGGTCCATATCATTGTCCAATGATGCAGAAGTACCAGAAAGTACCCAAGAGTTCATACTGCAATTTTTGCAAGTCAGTGGGTCATGATGATAAAGATTGTAGGACAATGGAGCTGATGAGGGAAATAACTTCAGACACTTATAGGGTGCAAGCAGAAATGATGACAAGGCAATCTGAACCTAATTTTAACCAGGTACCACCACCATATAACAATGCACATCGACATTATAACATTGTGCAACTGCAATACAACAATGTGCAACCATAGTATAACCCTGCACAGTGTAACTAGGTACCTCAATACAACGCATCACGAGGAGATCGAGCTGGATACAGAGGTAGAGGACAAGGTGGAGGAGGATTTGGATGAGGCAGAGGCCTAGTAGTGTGCCACAACTGCCAACAACCAGGACATTATGCAAGGGGATGTCCACTTCCACCTACGACGTGTATGTATTGTCGTGCAACATACCATGATATAGAGGAATGCCCAACACTTTTGGGAAAGATCCAAGAAAAGAGGAACCAAAACAACCAAAATGTTCATTGGATCTCTACAGAAGCCAAGGATGATGGAAGAAACATCAATATAGTCACACGAGGAGGAGCTAAGACAGGAACTGATGCAGTAAGACAAGATCCAGTGCAACACCAATGGGTGAAGAAGAATATTGAACCACAAAAACAGTTTGATGCGTGGAAAGAAAAGGAAACATTCAAGGAGGCAAGACATGAGTTTATCAAGCAAAATGTTGTGTCTACATTAGTTGCATAGCAAAATCAGAACTCGACAATGTATGAGATGTGTTCCTCAATGGACCATACCAGTGAAGCATAACCCCTAGAGCAAGTAAGTAACATAAAAAAAAATCTGCAATCTTGTGTTAAACTATTGAATGACCCATCATCTATCAATATCTTGCAAAATTTGCTGGAAAGATGTAACACAAATGCAGAAGGAAAATTAGAGCAGAAAACAGTGAATCGTCTCCATTCAAGAAGAAGGACAAGTAGAGAATTCAGACTGGATGCCAACATTGGATATTTCAACATGGATGATATTATACTGGACTTAGGCTTTGAAGTAAATGTTTTACCTAAGAAGACATGCCAGTGTATGGGAGAACCCACACTAGGCTATTCACCTGTCTAGTTGAAATTATCTAATCAACACAGACTTTTTCCAATCGGAAGGATTAAAGGTGCGACAATAGATTTGGATGGAGTGTACACTAAGGCAGACTTCGAAGTAATAGAGATAGTAGATGGCACAACACCTTATCCAACATTGCTTGGACTGGATTGGGAATTTGATAACTAGGTCATAATCAACTTGAAGACAAGGAAAATTATGTTTGAATCAGGGGAATATAGAGTTATTGCGCCATTAGATCCTTCAGAAGGAGAAAGATTCGTAGAACCTACTTGCCTAGATTTGGAGGAAATAAACCAGTTGTACATAACCATCGCGCGCGAAGAAGATTATGTTAAACCAACTACAGACAGAGTACTAAGCTAGAGAAGCATCACATCATGTGCTTCTGACTCGATACAGGTTTGGAGAATTGGCAACATTGATTACATGAAGTTTCCATAAGAAGGTGCGAAAGAATAGACTGCGCAGTAACATGGGTTGGTACATAGATAAGAAAACCTCCCAGTTTTCATGGGGTAAATGGCTTAGAGGAATTCTTGAAAAAATATGAAGAGAAAGTATTAGAAAATCAGAGGCTATTATCCCTAGATATTGCACTCAAAGCTACACCTGCAATATGGTGGGGTGCCCACAAAGAAACAATTCAGGACTGGTACCAATGCAAACGACTATTGCGCATTAGATTTGTCATAGAGAAGGGGAGAAATAAAATGCAGAGGTATGATGGGAAAGGAACAGCAACAGAAAACTTGGATAAGTGCAGAACACAATGGAGGATGAAACCACCAGAAGAATGGCCTCATCACTTCATCCACACATTGAAAGGAATCCCATATTACTAGTATGTAGACCAGGATATGCGCAGAGGCACTGCAGAATGGATAGCATTAAAATGAAATTTTGTAGTAACCTTCTCATTTAAACATGAGAACCCCAACATTGATTCAGCATTGAAGCAAATAAAAGGTGTAATATTTATTGATGAACCAAAGGTTGAACTCATGATAGAGTATCAACAACAGAACAAACAGACAATCAAAGAGTTATTGTCATGCTATCATGTTGAAGAGGAAGCACCAGATGAAGGTGACCCGCGCAATATTCAGATCACAGAACTTGAAGGAGAAAGAGAGGTGGAAGGTCCATCTTTGGAATCATAAGTATTTATTGCACCAATCAAGGTGAAAAAAGTCAACATTGGGACAATTGAAAATCCCAAAATGGCAAGCATTGGAGAATATTGGGATGAATAAACAGTTGAAAGAATAATAGAGTTATTGTGCGAATATAGTGACATGTTCCTAAAAACCTTTACAGAGATGAAAGACATAGCAAGAGAACTAGGAGAGATGAAGATACCTCTCAAACCTGAGGCAAGACCTGTCAGACAGAGACATTACAGGTTGAATCCAATATATAAGCAGAAAGTGAAGGCCCAAATTGACATAATGTTGGAAGCTGGTATTATAGAACCAGTAAAGGAATCTAAATGGATAAGTCCTATGGTAGTCCAAGAAAAGAAACAAGGGGGGATAAGGATCTGTGTATATTTGAAGAAACTGAATGATGTTTTCTTACATGACCCTTTTCCTACCCCTTTCACAGATGAAGTCTTAGAGAATGTGGGACGCCATGAAGCATATTCATGTAAAAATGGATTTTCATATTACCATGAAATCAAAATAGCTCTAGAAGACATGTATAAGACTACTTTTTCTACAGAATGGAGATCCCACGAATACACAGTCATGCCATTTGGGCTGAAGAATGCACCAACCATATTTTTTAGAGTAGTAATAGCTTCTTTTAAGGTATTCATACATCAATTTCTAGAAGTATATCTGGATGACTGGACGGTATATACTATGTTAAAGGATCATGTAGAAGTGTTAAGACTCATGTTGAAAAGATGCAGGCAATGTCAGATTTCATTGAAAAACAAGAAATTCATTTTTGGGACACATTTTGGAATATCGTTGGGACATATAGTCTGTAAACAAGGTTTCCTAGTAGATCATGCTAAGATTGCAGTCATTGTCAATTTACCACCACCAAAATCAGTGCGCCAATTGAGAGCAACACTAGGACATACAAGCTATTACAGGAAATTTATAAAGGGGTATGCATAGATTACTACGCCAATGGAAAAACTATTAAAGAAGGATATCAGATTTCAGTGGAATGAGAATTGTCAATAAGTATTGGACACCTTAAAACAAAAAAATGGTCACAACACCTAACCTAGTATTCCTAGATTGGGAAAAGACATTTCATGTGCATGTAGATGCATCAACCATAACACTTGGAGCAATTTTGGCACAGCCAACAACAGAGGATTTAGACCATCCTATAGCCTTTGCAAGCAGAAAATTATCAGAATCAGAGCAAAACTACAACACCACAGAAAGAGAAGGCCTAGCCATGGTATATGCACTTCAGAAGTTCATGCACTATTTACTAGGTAAACACTTTAATATGTTCACATATCATTCTTCCCTAAAATATCTAGTCAACAAGCTAGTGTTGGGGGGGAGGATTTGTATATGGCTATTATTATTCCAAGAATTCAATTTCGAAGTGATAGTCAAACCAGGGAAGTTGAATACAGGACCTGGTCACCTGTCAAGGGTAACTAATGGACAAGAACCTAGCAATTTGGAAGACAACTTGCCTGATGTGCAGTTGTTTTCAGTACAAGTAGCTGATGAATATTTTGATGATATTATTGAATACTTAGGTATAGGGTTTGCGCCACAAGAGTTTAGTACAACACAGAATAAGAATCTAGTAGTCATAGTTGTAGACTATCAACTTATTGTAGGACACTTATATAAGATGGGCACATACAACATTTTGAGAAGGCGTGTATTAGAACATGAAAGGCCCAAAATTTTGGTAGAAGCTCATGAAGGAATAGTTGGAGGACACTATGCAGGAAAAGCTACCGTGCAGAAGGTATTTCACGCAGAATTATGGTGTCCAACGGTCCATAGAGATGCCCAGGAATATTTCCATAAATGTGATGTCTGTGAGAGGGTTGGCAAACCCAACAGAAGGGACTTGAAAATACCAGCAGTATTATGGGAATATAGGACCACATGTAAGAAGTTGACATGACAAACACCATTCAGATTGGTGTATGGGTAGGAAGTAGTAGTACCATTATAATTTTTGGTACCCAGTCTGCGCGTAGCAGCAATTACCAACATGACAGAAAGAGGCGCAGTAAAGGAGAGGCTGAATCAACTAATGGAAATGGAAAAGGATAGAATTCTGGCATGATTTCACCAAGAATTACATAAAGCAAGAGACAAAGCCTGACATGATAGAAATATAAAGAGGAAGAGTTTCAAGGAAGGAGACCTAGTCTTACTTTATGACAGTAAATTTTTCCAGCATCCTATTGGATTACTAAGAGGGGGGGTGAATCAATAATAGAGCAATTTAATCCTTTTTAACCATAAAATGCAAGTGTTATATCAATGTAGCATTATCATTCAATAGTTGCAGAGTAAATAAACAATGAACAAATGAGCAATCATACACATACANATGAGTTCATCATTGACTTGATATTAGTTTATAGTTGACTTCAAAATATTTCAGAAATTATAATGTTTAACTTAGGAAGTTTGTATTCATATATTTTAAAATAAAAAATATATATATTTGTTAAAATTTTATTGGCTAATAAGTTTAAAGTGTTATTACAGGCTTCACTTTTTCCATTGTTTTAATTAATGTTTAGTTCACTTCTTCCAACTGCCACCACCGTACCATCGATTACTATTTATGGATCTTCGTTCACGAATCTGAAGGCGGTTTCCGTCTCCTCACTGTTGACGGGGAAATCGGAGGCGAAGGGCAGTTCCAGCCAAATAAGAGAATTTTGCATCAGTTTCGCTCAAAACTCCCTTGCCTTCCTGGTTTAAAGAATCATTTTCTCTCAGAACATCTTTTCCTGTAACCTTGTTTCCATCTGGAACACTAATTTCTCCATTTACCCTGTTTTCATCCCGAACCCTAATTTTTCCATTTACCATTTTTTCATCCCGTACACTAATTTCTCCATTTTCCCTATTTTCATCATTCACCCTGCTTTCAATATCACATTCTTGAGCTCCGTTAACAACATGAAACCTATTTTGGCGGGGAGCATCTTTGGCTTCAGTTTTCTGCACAATGCAAGGGTGAGGTCGACGTCTTTTATGGTTGATAACATAAGGAGATGCGGTAAAAGACAAAGAAACGTAAGGAATGGCGGTAGTTTGCGGCGTAGTGTACAGATTCGGTGAATCAAAGCTGGAAGGGGGGTCACCTTTCCTTCTTTTGACGGATTATTTTGTTCTTTATCAGAAAGAGGCTTGCCATTAACACTGGATTCTATCAATCTATCCAATGCAAAGGCGAAAAATGTGGGCATTTCTGATTCTAGTTGCCTTCCTATTGAATTTTGCCTCCCAAGTCATCAAAAATGAAAAACAAATAATTCAAGGATTGAAATTTCTAAATCAGATCAGCGGAAATGAAATACCGGGCTTGATAAAGGCCGGTTTTATGGACAACTCCAGAGGCAGGAATTGCGGACAACTCCAGAGGCAGGAATTGCAGAGGAAATATTTTTTATCTCAGGCCAAATGTCTCAGGCTCCGCCATTACTCGACTTAACTCAAATAAAGATTTATGTCGCAACCCACACAAACTAATAGATAATGATGTCGATTTTCCCACACCCAGATCAGAATTTCAGAGTTTTCAAGCAACAATACAAATTTATGTTCGATGAACTAAATATTTGAAGTTCTAACGCCCCCAATACAAATGCAATGGAATTCGATGAAGTTGTTGCAACTTTTATAGACTTTTATACAAAATTGACTGGCAATTGAATTTGGGTCATATCTGAGAAGAAAGAACGTGGAGCATTCAAATAGTTTGAAAAAGAAAGGGTCTTTCAAGGTTTCTCAGTGCAACCCTCTATTGAAAATGTCATCAAGTGCAAAAGAAGATGTGGATGCCATTCTCATCCCATCCAGTCCAGGAGACCGAGTTGAAGCTGCTCACTATAATAATTAATTACAGGACATACCAGAATGAATATGTAAGCATGGAAGAGCAGGTGAAAGACCCCATTAGGGACAAACCCCAAAATGGCCCCGAGAATTTGCAAAATCATGGCGACGAAGAGGATTTGGAACACAAGGTTGAATTCTTTGCAGGGTTGTTGGAGCCCTCCAATGGCGAACTGGATCCCTCTTATGTTGGGATGCGTCGGTTACTGCTTTACAAAAAGGCCTTCTCTGGCTGCAATCAGCGTCGGGTACTCTCAAACAACCTCTCATTTTTCAAAGATTCCATACCTTACAAGTTAATGGGTTTCGATCTCTTGACCTCTAGGATTTGTTTGCCTATTATACAAGCATTATCGCTACACATATACTATGTGTATGCCTATGTAATAACAAAATGGTTTTGCGAGCATCCTCAAAGGCATGATCTGAAGAACAATGTATATTCAGTGATTTAAACTTCGTGAAGGTAAGAGTCTGATACTCTGTCTTATTTGGCGTATATGTGTTTTCTTTTAAATTTTGTGATTAAGGAAAATTACGGGGCTTCATTTGTTTTATCGTATTGTTCTGAAATTGTAGGTGCTTTTTTGGTTGGGAGATGGTTTGTTTACCTCTAGATTTTGAGAGATGTTGTGTATATGTAAGTTTGTGGGGTTTTATTCTCGAGAACTGAAATTTAGTTGCTGTAAAATTTACTGTGGGGGTTTCCAGATAGACTGCTAGTATTTTTTTTCGAGACGAACTAATAGATAATGATGCCGATTTTCCCACACACAGATCAAGATTTCAGATTTTTCAAGCAGACGGTACGAATTTATGTTCGATGAACTAAATATTTGAAGTTCTAACGCCCCCAATACAAATGCAATGGAATTCGATGAAGTTGTTGCACCTTTTATAGACTTTTATACAGAATTGATCGACTATTGAATTTGAGTCATATCTGAGAAGAAAGAACATGGAGCATTCAAATAGTATGAAAAAGAAAGGGTCTTTCAAGGCTTCTCAGCCCAACCCTCTGTTGGCAATGTCATCAAGTGCAAAAGAAGATGTGGATGCCATTCTCATCTAGTGCAGGAGACCGAGTCGAAGTTGCTCACTATAATAATTAATTACAGGACATACCATAATGAATATGTAAGCATGGAAGAGCAGGTGAAAGACCCCATTAGGGATAGACCCCAAAATGGCCCCGAGAAATTGCAAAATCATGGCGACAAAGAGGATTTGGAACGCAAGGTTGAATTCTTTGCAGGGTTGTTGGAGCCCTCCAATGGCAGACTGGACCCCTCTTATGTTGGGATGTGTTGGTTACTGCTTTACAGAAAGGCCTTCTCTGCCTGCAATCATTGTAGGTTACTCTCAAACAACCTCTCATTTTTCAAAGATTACATACCTTACAAGTTATTGGGTTTTGATCCCTTGACCTCTGGGATTTCTGTGCCTATTATACAAGCATTATCGCTACACATATACTATATGTATGCCTATGTAATAAAAATAACAGTCCCCGTCAATACTTTGACTCCAAGCGGCATCCAGGCCCTGGTTATTTGTCCTTGCGCAATGAAGGAGCCTCGTATCTACAAAAAATTGTCTTAAAGGATTCAACCCGCTGGCTTGGAGGTGGAATCATCTGTCTACTACATTAATCCATTGTAATTGTGGAATTAGAAACATTTGCATCTATAGAATTCTTGAGCTAAAGTCTTGTTGGTTAATCTCATGCAAAATGGCACCGAATGCATAAAAAATCAAAATCCCACCACGAAAAACAATGCATTTTATGAACTGGTTGGTCCTAGCGACGCAATCATTGTGAGACTCGACATAACAACTCAACCTTTGTGCAAGAAAACTTTGAATAAAATCCTTGGTCGATAGACAGGGAAATGGAGTGTAAAATTGCGGAATAAGGTTTTAAATTTTGCAAGTTGCGTTGTCGTCTTTTCAGTGATAATATCAATGGAGCTTTTGTATCTTGCTCCTACCACTGCAAAGAGATTTTTTCCTCCTTGCAATGCACAAAGTCCTTTTGTTTTAAAGTTCTTTTGTGGTATTGCTATTTTATTTTTTGTTACGAAATATTTGCCCTGAGATTTGGATTCTGAATCGAATCATCGTATTTTCCCTGAGATTCGGATTCTAAATTGAATCATCCTATTTTCCCTGAAATTTGGATTCTGAATTTAATCAATGATGAGTCACCTGCAGGAAGGCAATTCAACATTCTAATTCCTTGTAAATTCTTTCAGGAAGGTTGCCTTTAACGCTCGTCTGACGAAACTTCAAAGTTCACTTTTCTGAGATTTTTGTAACAAAAAGGCTAAAGCGATTCAAGACAAAGATTCCAAAGGATATAAGAGATTTGTCTTGGATGCAGCGCAACAAGCCATTAAGACCACATAGTTATGTAAAAAAATTTGGCTCAGGCAGATTACCTACACAGCTGTACTCAACTACTCAACTGTTGATAATAGTGAGTATTTCACAATTAACTCGCCAGGGACTGTGTTGCCATGCAAGCCTTGTTACTTTTAAAATATTTCTATATGACATAATATTAAAATTTAACTTTTTAAATTATGAATCTTAATTACAACATCTTGGTGTTTTACTCTTTAATGTCTCAATGTCATTCAATACTACCATATTATCATTTTATGTCATGCAAAGACATTTCATTGTAACCCACCTTACTATTATTATTTTTCTTCAAAAGGTCACAAATATTGATGACAACCATATATTAAATATCTCACTGAAACATAACCCTTAAGGAACGTTGCAAGCTGACATAACCCTTTATGAATGTCGTAATGTGTTATAATCATAGATTAACTTAGGAATTCAACATAACACAATGAATACAAATGTCATAATGTCATATAATGACATTCGGGAACATCTCAAACCAACATAACACTTGACAAACATTACAATTAATTTGACAATGCATCATTTCCATTTAGGAACATCTCGCTGAAACGTGACCTTATAGTAATGTCACAAGGTGACCTATCCCTAAATAAATGTCACAATGTGGCATAACCATAGTTGGTCGTGGCAATTCAAATAACATAAAAAAGATAAATGTTTAAAATCAACATATTAATTGGAGAGCATCACAATCCAACATAAGCCTTCATGAATGTGAGAATGAATTTCATAATACATCATGGTCATTTAAGGACAACACTGAAACATAACCCTTTCACAATGTGCAAGGTGAAAAAACTCTTAATGAACATTGCAATGTGATGTTATAATAGATTATACCATTAATTAATGTCACAATGCCATTAATGAATGTCGTTATGTGACATAACCATTGAGGAACATAGTAATTCCATATAAGCCAACCAACATGAATATCACGATGCATCATAACCATTTAGGAACATAGCATTGAAACATAACCCCTAAGAAATGTTGGAAGGTGACATTGCCCTTCATGAATGTCACATTGTGACGTAATGAGGAACAAAGTGATTTGACATAATGTAATGAAGATAAATGTCACAATGTGACATAATGAAGAACAAAGTGATTTGACATAACACAATGAAGATGAATGTTGCAATGTGATGTAATGAGGAACAAAATGATTCGACGTAACATAATGAAGATGAATATCGCAATGTGATGTAACCATTGAGGAATGAATCCATTCAACATAATACAATGAAGATGAATGTATCAAAATGTGACATAACCATTATTGAATGTCACAATGTGACATAACCATTGGGGAACACCATAAGCCTACATAACCCTTCAGGGACATCACAATGTGACATAATTTTTTATGGACATTAGATTTTGACACAACCATTGAGAATGTAGCAATTCCACATAAGTCAACCATGATCAATATTGCAATGCGACATTGCCACAGTAAACCATGGTTAAACATAATCAAAATGGTCTACCACAATCAACTCCACATGGTCTACGAAGGTCAACCATGTGCATGGTCAACCATGGTCATGGTCAACCATAGTCAACCTTGGTCAATGTCACTCATGGTTAACCATAGTCAACCATGGTCAACCATAATCAAGGTCAACCACAGTCATTTTCATGGTCAACCATAATCAAGGCCAACCATAGTCATGGTCATGGTCAACTATAGTCAATTGTTGGGCGCAAGACTATTTTGAGGAAATACCCAATTTTGGTAAGGGAAGACCTGATTTTGGAGAAGAACAACTCGCAGGAAAAGCAACACGTGCAAGGAAAAACATCATGTAAGAGGAGCAGAATGCAAGGCGCACAGGCAGTTAGACCTAATCATGTTAGGGTTAGGGTTAAGGTTTTGGTAATGATTGTAACGACTATAAGCCTAAAAAATAGTATAAATATGAGCCTAGGAGGTCTAGGTCGGGGTTCTTGGATTATTGGTTATGTGGACGTAGCCCAGGAGGGGGTGAACCACGATAAAACTTGTGCTATGTGTGTTGTTTAGTGCATGTTTACTTTATGTCAATGATTGATCTTATTTACCTTTTGTCAATGAGTAATTTATGAATGAATGGTTAAGCTAGATATGTTAGAATGCATGCATGGCCTGAAAGACGAACAAATTCTAGGAATAATAGATTGAATAATTAGTTTATTGCAAGAAGAAGATAAAATACACTCCCATATCCCCACTTGTTCCTAGACTGCAAGCACCTGAGCATTACAGTCATCCATAGAACTATATTGGGTGAGACTACGCAATGCACTCTATGTGTTGTGTTGCCTTCTGGTTTAACAGGAGGGACGATAGTTTTAGAGGGTTTTGTTGGAAACCTGTTCAAATCTAAACCTAGGTCAGCACAAGAAGTAGAAGAGAAATAAAAACCAACAAATGGTTTCATTGTCGGCTAGAACTATATGGGATTGAGTGGACGGGATCCATAGAAGAAGCATATGGAGAATGAAGGTATAAAAAGGAATGTTCAGACCATGGAATCCAATGAAGGTGGAGATCAAAATATGGTTGCGAACAAAGGAACTTGAGTTTGCGCAGAAGGATAACATAAGCCCTAAGTTAACACCGCGCAAATATCTGGATAAATATGTGTTTAGCAACTTGCATGAGGTATTTTTCTGTGATTTCTCGCATGTGTTGCAGGAGTGGATATTGAGGTTAAAAGACAACAACCCAACAAATCTAATCAAACAACTGGAGTGGAATCATGTAGAGATCGTGCAATTACAGCAAGTTAACAACAAATTTATGCACGCAATAGTTTTTTGGTTAGACAATATTGTTGTAGGGTTTATCATTGAATTTGTAGTAGATACAGCAGAGTCTTATAGTGCAACTGAGTAGAATTTTATAAAAGGACCCAAAGGTAGGTATATCATATCGTTGTATACTTCAATCAAGATTTTATTGTATAACAATGGTGTGATGACCATGGAATCATATAGGTAAACTTCCTTGCGTGCAAGGAGGAAGGGAGGAAGCACTGACAAGAGGTGGAGAAATGGAGGGAGAAATGGATAAAGGAAATAAGAAGGAGGGCATGGACCCAATAATGATGGAGGAAGATCAGATAAAGCAGATAATGGCAACAACTAGAAAGACGCGTAGTGGAGTACCCTAGCAATATAAGATGAATAGTAAGAAGAGAGCCATAGCTGATAGAGAGGGCTTGGCAAGTGATGAGGAAGAGGTAGAGGATCTTTGGGTTGTGGAGAAGATCGAGGAAATATTGCGCGCAACATATATAAGGAAGACAGGAGGTCCAAGGGCAGGAAAAAAAGGTAGTACTCCAATCCAGGTCAGTGTGAGTGTGGAACCCATAACCCCATGTGCGACTAGTACACCAGAAAGAACACCAGCATTTAGACAATCGAATTTTAATGGAAGAAAGACAGCAGGCTACACATCTAAACAAGGAGAAACAACTGGAGGAGCCAGTTCAGGAAGTAACAAGAAAATATCTACACCATGTGGAGGTAGTAGTTCAACACAGTTCAAAATCGCATGACATGATCCCACGATCAGGTTACTAGAATTTTAGGGAGAGGCATCAGAGGACCCTGAAAAGAACTTATGAATCTATGAGAAGATCTTGGAAGCAAAGCAGATCACAAATGAGGATACAAAACTTGTGTTGTTAGTTATCACGCTCAGAGACCGCACATTGGATAAGTACATAATCTTAGATGTAAACAGTCCACCAGGAGCAACAAGGACTATTGCAGATGTGAAGAAATTATTGATAAATGAATTTCAAAAGCCTAACTCAAAAGATCAGTACATGAATGAGATGATTGAAATCAGGCAAAAACTAGGTGAGTCTATTTGGGAGATTGATCAAAGGTTCAAACGGTTGAAAGGTAAGTTGAAGTATGCAATTACAGACATGCATCATAGACATATATTTGTGAACTCATTGTTACCACATCTGAAATACCCATTAAGACATCAAAAGATCCAAACTCAGGAAGAGGCTCTGCAGGAAGCCTTACAATTGGAAGAAAACTAGTACTTGAGGACAGATCCAGCAATAGAGGAGTTGAAGGAGGATCTAAAGAACCTCACATTTCAACTTAACAAGAATAAGGGCAAAGAGAAAAGAGAAGTTGTTTGGTGTACCACATGCAGGACAGAAGGGCACCATAAGAATGAATGCCCAAATTTCACGCAGTATATGGAAATAGGAGTACCAAAATCTTTTCCAATGAGAGGACCATGGTGTGAGATTTGTAAAACACATGGGTATGGTCCATATCATTGTCCAATGATGCAGAAGTACCAGAAAGTACCCAAGAGTTCATACTGCAATTTTTGCAAGTCAGTGGGTCATGATGATAAAGATTGTAGGACAATGGAGCTGATGAGGGAAATAACTTCAGACACTTATAGGGTGCAAGCAGAAATGATGACAAGGCAATCTGAACCTAATTTTAACCAGGTACCACCACCATATAACAATGCACATCGACATTATAACATTGTGCAACTGCAATACAACAATGTGCAACCATAGTATAACCCTGCACAGTGTAACTAGGTACCTCAATACAACGCATCACGAGGAGATCGAGCTGGATACAGAGGTAGAGGACAAGGTGGAGGAGGATTTGGATGAGGCAGAGGCCTAGTAGTGTGCCACAACTGCCAACAACCAGGACATTATGCAAGGGGATGTCCACTTCCACCTACGACGTGTATGTATTGTCGTGCAACATACCATGATATAGAGGAATGCCCAACACTTTTGGGAAAGATCCAAGAAAAGAGGAACCAAAACAACCAAAATGTTCATTGGATCTCTACAGAAGCCAAGGATGATGGAAGAAACATCAATATAGTCACACGAGGAGGAGCTAAGACAGGAACTGATGCAGTAAGACAAGATCCAGTGCAACACCAATGGGTGAAGAAGAATATTGAACCACAAAAACAGTTTGATGCGTGGAAAGAAAAGGAAACATTCAAGGAGGCAAGACATGAGTTTATCAAGCAAAATGTTGTGTCTACATTAGTTGCATAGCAAAATCAGAACTCGACAATGTATGAGATGTGTTCCTCAATGGACCATACCAGTGAAGCATAACCCCTAGAGCAAGTAAGTAACATAAAAAAAAATCTGCAATCTTGTGTTAAACTATTGAATGACCCATCATCTATCAATATCTTGCAAAATTTGCTGGAAAGATGTAACACAAATGCAGAAGGAAAATTAGAGCAGAAAACAGTGAATCGTCTCCATTCAAGAAGAAGGACAAGTAGAGAATTCAGACTGGATGCCAACATTGGATATTTCAACATGGATGATATTATACTGGACTTAGGCTTTGAAGTAAATGTTTTACCTAAGAAGACATGCCAGTGTATGGGAGAACCCACACTAGGCTATTCACCTGTCTAGTTGAAATTATCTAATCAACACAGACTTTTTCCAATCGGAAGGATTAAAGGTGCGACAATAGATTTGGATGGAGTGTACACTAAGGCAGACTTCGAAGTAATAGAGATAGTAGATGGCACAACACCTTATCCAACATTGCTTGGACTGGATTGGGAATTTGATAACTAGGTCATAATCAACTTGAAGACAAGGAAAATTATGTTTGAATCAGGGGAATATAGAGTTATTGCGCCATTAGATCCTTCAGAAGGAGAAAGATTCGTAGAACCTACTTGCCTAGATTTGGAGGAAATAAACCAGTTGTACATAACCATCGCGCGCGAAGAAGATTATGTTAAACCAACTACAGACAGAGTACTAAGCTAGAGAAGCATCACATCATGTGCTTCTGACTCGATACAGGTTTGGAGAATTGGCAACATTGATTACATGAAGTTTCCATAAGAAGGTGCGAAAGAATAGACTGCGCAGTAACATGGGTTGGTACATAGATAAGAAAACCTCCCAGTTTTCATGGGGTAAATGGCTTAGAGGAATTCTTGAAAAAATATGAAGAGAAAGTATTAGAAAATCAGAGGCTATTATCCCTAGATATTGCACTCAAAGCTACACCTGCAATATGGTGGGGTGCCCACAAAGAAACAATTCAGGACTGGTACCAATGCAAACGACTATTGCGCATTAGATTTGTCATAGAGAAGGGGAGAAATAAAATGCAGAGGTATGATGGGAAAGGAACAGCAACAGAAAACTTGGATAAGTGCAGAACACAATGGAGGATGAAACCACCAGAAGAATGGCCTCATCACTTCATCCACACATTGAAAGGAATCCCATATTACTAGTATGTAGACCAGGATATGCGCAGAGGCACTGCAGAATGGATAGCATTAAAATGAAATTTTGTAGTAACCTTCTCATTTAAACATGAGAACCCCAACATTGATTCAGCATTGAAGCAAATAAAAGGTGTAATATTTATTGATGAACCAAAGGTTGAACTCATGATAGAGTATCAACAACAGAACAAACAGACAATCAAAGAGTTATTGTCATGCTATCATGTTGAAGAGGAAGCACCAGATGAAGGTGACCCGCGCAATATTCAGATCACAGAACTTGAAGGAGAAAGAGAGGTGGAAGGTCCATCTTTGGAATCATAAGTATTTATTGCACCAATCAAGGTGAAAAAAGTCAACATTGGGACAATTGAAAATCCCAAAATGGCAAGCATTGGAGAATATTGGGATGAATAAACAGTTGAAAGAATAATAGAGTTATTGTGCGAATATAGTGACATGTTCCTAAAAACCTTTACAGAGATGAAAGACATAGCAAGAGAACTAGGAGAGATGAAGATACCTCTCAAACCTGAGGCAAGACCTGTCAGACAGAGACATTACAGGTTGAATCCAATATATAAGCAGAAAGTGAAGGCCCAAATTGACATAATGTTGGAAGCTGGTATTATAGAACCAGTAAAGGAATCTAAATGGATAAGTCCTATGGTAGTCCAAGAAAAGAAACAAGGGGGGATAAGGATCTGTGTATATTTGAAGAAACTGAATGATGTTTTCTTACATGACCCTTTTCCTACCCCTTTCACAGATGAAGTCTTAGAGAATGTGGGACGCCATGAAGCATATTCATGTAAAAATGGATTTTCATATTACCATGAAATCAAAATAGCTCTAGAAGACATGTATAAGACTACTTTTTCTACAGAATGGAGATCCCACGAATACACAGTCATGCCATTTGGGCTGAAGAATGCACCAACCATATTTTTTAGAGTAGTAATAGCTTCTTTTAAGGTATTCATACATCAATTTCTAGAAGTATATCTGGATGACTGGACGGTATATACTATGTTAAAGGATCATGTAGAAGTGTTAAGACTCATGTTGAAAAGATGCAGGCAATGTCAGATTTCATTGAAAAACAAGAAATTCATTTTTGGGACACATTTTGGAATATCGTTGGGACATATAGTCTGTAAACAAGGTTTCCTAGTAGATCATGCTAAGATTGCAGTCATTGTCAATTTACCACCACCAAAATCAGTGCGCCAATTGAGAGCAACACTAGGACATACAAGCTATTACAGGAAATTTATAAAGGGGTATGCATAGATTACTACGCCAATGGAAAAACTATTAAAGAAGGATATCAGATTTCAGTGGAATGAGAATTGTCAATAAGTATTGGACACCTTAAAACAAAAAAATGGTCACAACACCTAACCTAGTATTCCTAGATTGGGAAAAGACATTTCATGTGCATGTAGATGCATCAACCATAACACTTGGAGCAATTTTGGCACAGCCAACAACAGAGGATTTAGACCATCCTATAGCCTTTGCAAGCAGAAAATTATCAGAATCAGAGCAAAACTACAACACCACAGAAAGAGAAGGCCTAGCCATGGTATATGCACTTCAGAAGTTCATGCACTATTTACTAGGTAAACACTTTAATATGTTCACATATCATTCTTCCCTAAAATATCTAGTCAACAAGCTAGTGTTGGGGGGGAGGATTTGTATATGGCTATTATTATTCCAAGAATTCAATTTCGAAGTGATAGTCAAACCAGGGAAGTTGAATACAGGACCTGGTCACCTGTCAAGGGTAACTAATGGACAAGAACCTAGCAATTTGGAAGACAACTTGCCTGATGTGCAGTTGTTTTCAGTACAAGTAGCTGATGAATATTTTGATGATATTATTGAATACTTAGGTATAGGGTTTGCGCCACAAGAGTTTAGTACAACACAGAATAAGAATCTAGTAGTCATAGTTGTAGACTATCAACTTATTGTAGGACACTTATATAAGATGGGCACATACAACATTTTGAGAAGGCGTGTATTAGAACATGAAAGGCCCAAAATTTTGGTAGAAGCTCATGAAGGAATAGTTGGAGGACACTATGCAGGAAAAGCTACCGTGCAGAAGGTATTTCACGCAGAATTATGGTGTCCAACGGTCCATAGAGATGCCCAGGAATATTTCCATAAATGTGATGTCTGTGAGAGGGTTGGCAAACCCAACAGAAGGGACTTGAAAATACCAGCAGTATTATGGGAATATAGGACCACATGTAAGAAGTTGACATGACAAACACCATTCAGATTGGTGTATGGGTAGGAAGTAGTAGTACCATTATAATTTTTGGTACCCAGTCTGCGCGTAGCAGCAATTACCAACATGACAGAAAGAGGCGCAGTAAAGGAGAGGCTGAATCAACTAATGGAAATGGAAAAGGATAGAATTCTGGCATGATTTCACCAAGAATTACATAAAGCAAGAGACAAAGCCTGACATGATAGAAATATAAAGAGGAAGAGTTTCAAGGAAGGAGACCTAGTCTTACTTTATGACAGTAAATTTTTCCAGCATCCTATTGGATTACTAAGAGGGGGGGTGAATCAATAATAGAGCAATTTAATCCTTTTTAACCATAAAATGCAAGTGTTATATCAATGTAGCATTATCATTCAATAGTTGCAGAGTAAATAAACAATGAACAAATGAGCAATCATACACATACATAGTACACCAATGTTTTTACGTGGAAACCCAAAGCAGGAGAAAACCACGAAATGCTTTTTCTTATATGTATTTAAGAATTAAATCCATTGGAAGCACCAACTTACTTTTTTTTCCAGCTGCAACTGGAAGGACGCTCCAACCCCCTAGTTTCTCAGGCTACAACCTGAGGGAAGCTCCAACTCCCCAATTCTCTGGCTACAACTAGAAGGAGGCTACAACCCCCCATGTTCTCTAGCTACAATCGGAAGGTGGCTACAACCACCTGTCCTTTCCCCGTCCAACTGCCCTAATGTATAAGTAGAATGATTGAACCACTGTCACACTATCATTGTGAGATATACTGTTGTAAACATGTACCAAACAACCTGTAATCAACATGTACCATAAAAAACATGTAATCAACATGTACCATAAACAAGTGCATCAACCATGCACCAACCTGTACCTCAACCTATACCATCATCGAGTGCATCAACCATGCACCAAATATGTACCAATCATGCATCAAATACACATAAACTATGACTCATCAATATGTACCAACATCATCAACTATACACCTCATGTATGTGCCAACTNTGCCAACTCATCAACTACTTGTCTCAACCATGTACCCAACATGTACCTCAACCAAAATCCCTCATCAATTTCATCATCCAAATCTGATTTGTAACTCTGTAATAGACCTAGTTTACATGATCACATGCCTGCAAACCTTCCTTAAATTTAACAACAAGAGACTATCATTTTCATCAAACTTTACTTTAGTCTCACATGAATAATTTTGGATTAGTCAACAACCCTAACTTGGAATAATCATAACTATGTACATGTAATGAATACATATCTGAAAATAGTACACAATGTTCTTCAGTTTCCTTTATGCAATTCCTCCAAGTTTCACTACTTGGAACTTCTCAGAAAAGGAGTTATAGCAAAAATGGCATACCTTGTTGAATTCTGACTTATTCTTGAGAGCGAACTTGTAGAGCATGCCCCTCACGAAAATATTTGTTGTATGGATCTAAAAATGGTACATAGAATACTACAGACTGTACTCTAACCAATACATTTGTTCTTACTAAATTTGAATTTATTATGAAGAATTTATGACGTTTTTAACCAAAACACTTGGTTTAGACTAGTTTCAAGACTAGCCAGAAACCCTATTTTCAACGGAGTGTAAATCCAAAAATACAGCGAACCACAAGCTGAAATTTTTATCACAACTACTTGGATATGTTTCCTCAACGACCTCCATAATTCGTGGTCTGAATCATTCTAGAAAAAAAATTATTACGGAAATTGTGAGATGACATGTAAATAACATAACTTAGAAAGCATCATCAAAAGAATTTATCCTCCCTTGAATTTCGGCCTTCTTTACTTCACCTTCCCTCTGAAATTCACCTTAGATATCATTTGGTTACCCCAATCACTTATAGATATTCAATATGCTCAAGTGTAATTAAAATGAGAGACCATTGCCTCTTATTTATACTTTTATGTAGTTTTTTCAAGGGGTTACCTTCTAACCATCTTAAACCACTNAGAGCAATTTAATCCTTTTTAACCATAAAATGCAAGTGTTATATCAATGTAGCATTATCATTCAATAGTTGCAGAGTAAATAAACAATGAACAAATGAGCAATCATACACATACACAGTACACCAATGTTTTTACGTGGAAACCCAAAGCAGGAGAAAACCACGAAATGCTTTTTCTTATATGTATTTAAGAATTAAATCCATTGGAAGCACCAACTTACTTTGTTTTCCAGCTGCAACTGGAAGGACGCTCCAACCCCCTAGTTTCTCAGGCTACAACTTGAGGGAAGCTCCAACTCCCCAATTCTCTGGCTACAACCAGAAGGAGGCTACAACCCCCCATGTTCTCTAGCTACAACCGGAAGGTGGCTACAACCACCTGTCCTTTCCCTGTCCAACTGCTCCGATGTATAAGTATAATGATTGAACCACTGTCACACTATCATTGTGATATATACTGCTGTAAACCTGTACCAAACAACCTGTAATCAACATGTACCATAAACAACATGTAATCAACATGTACCATAAACAAGTGCATCAACCATGCACCAACCTATACCTCAACCTATACCATCATCGAGTGCATCAACCATGCACCAAATGTGTACCAATCATGCATCAAATACACATAAACTATGACTCATCAATATGTACCAACATCATCAACTATACACCTCACGTATGTGCCAACTCGTCAACTACTTGTCTCAACCATGTACCCAACATGTACCTCGACCAAAAGCCCTCATCAATTTCATCATCCAAATCTGATTTGTAACTTTGTAATAGACCTAGTGTACATGATCACATGCCTGCAAACCTTCCTTAAATTTAACAACAAGAGACTAGCATTTTCATCAAACTTTACTTTAGTCTCACATGAATAATTTTGGATTAGTCAACAACCCTAACTTGGAATAATCATAACTATGTACATGTAATGAATACAGATCTGAAAATAGTACACAATGTTCTTCAGTTTCCTTTATACAATTCCTCCAAGTTTCACTACTTGGAACCTCTCAGAAAAGGAGTTATAGCAAAAATGGCATACCTTGTTGAATTCTGACTTATTCTTGAGAGCGAACTTGTAGAGCATGCCCCTCACGAAATATTTGTTGTATGGATCTAAAAATAGTACATAGAATACTACAGACTGTACTCTAACCAATACATTTGTTCTTACTGAATTTGAATTTATTATGAAGAATTTATGATGTTTTTAACCAAAACACTTGTTTTAGACTAGTTTCAAGACTAGCCACAAACCCTATTTTCAACGGAGTGTAAATCCAAAAATACAACGAACCACAAGCTGAAATTTTTATCACAACTACTTGGATATGTTTCCTCAACGACCTCCATAATTCATGGTCTGAATCATTCTAGAAAAACATTTATTGCGGAAATTGTGAGATGGCATGTAAATAACATACCTTAGAAAGCATCATCAAAAGAATTTATCCTCCCTTGAATTTCGGCCTTCTTTACTTCACCTTCCCTCTGAAATTCACCTTAGATATCATTTGGTTACCTCAGTCACTTATAGATATTCAATATGCTCAAGTGTAATTAAAATGAGAGACCATTGCCTCTTATTTATACTTTTATGTAGTTTTTTCAAGGGGTTACCTTCTAACCATCTTAAACCACTTTCCTTATTTTAGGGCTAACCCACTTCTAACCACTTGTCCACTTAGTAATTTCTCCATTAACTTTATTATTTAAATAATTTATTTTGTATCCACTTTTACCTATAGTAAACTCATCACTTCACTTTATTATTTAAATAATTTCTTCTTTGCAACCACTTTGACTACTTTGATCTTTTGGGGCTTCTAGATGACTCATGAGGGTTCTCCAATTTCACATGGACATAACTATATAACCGTGAGGAGTTATGTGACATTCCACATACCACCGGAAATGGCATGACATGTATTATCCATCTAGAATAGTATTATTTAAATAATTTCCTCTTTGCAACCACTTTGACTAATTTGACCTTTTGGGGCTTCTATATGACTCATGAGGGTTCTCGAACATCACATGGCCATAAATCTCTAACCGTGAGGATTTATGTGACGTTCCACATACCACCGGAAATGGCATGACATGTACTATCCATATAGAATAGTATTACCTTCAAATATATTAAACCTCATACCATTATAAATAAAACAAACTTGGGTCCATTACCCAAACCTTTGTGCTACCGGACTTTCTTCAAGGGTTTACATCAATGACAACCAACCCAAATAATCGACACATCCTGCTAAATTTAGAATGCATTCRCTAAGTCCATATGAAGTAAATAYTATCATAGATGGGGGATYGATACATCTAAAGGATCTGGCAGGAACAGAACTTAAAGGAATGATCAAYGGRAGTCGACTGAAACTGTACAGGGTCARTYGACCTCCTCACGCTTAAAATTTAYAGTGCAGTGAGAAATACATGTATATAGTGTACTATAGTAGAGAGTAAAACAAAAAAATGATAAAAAWGAAATAAAAAAGGAGAAAAGGGATGGAAAAAGAAAGACAAAAATATTGGAAAAAGTCRCGTGCAGTAATTATCGTGACAAACATCAGAAGACAACGCRCAGTAAAAACTAAAGTCGRCRCAAATGCACACAAAAAGTGAAAARGGAACACGACCGGGTCTATAAAAGGCGRAAAGCACACTRTYATTCAACACTTAGYGATTTTTTAGACCAKAGCGAGAAWTAGAGTGTGTGCCCTAGCTAGCAGTTTACGYAAGAGCAAGAAAGTGTGTGAATTTCATAGAGGATGACTCCACCGAARTTCGGCGCACCAGGATAGTTCGTCAAGATTACTCGGCAAGGCCAAAGGCRTAAGGAGAGAATGCAACAGCCTRAAAATKTGGTCAAGCTGGAGGATGTTACCACCTTGRACCCARAATCCATTARCCCGACATGGGTTGAGGAAGAGACCTCCACAACGCATCAAGSAGAAATAGGGCAAAGCTTCGGGGCTCTGAACGACATTTCAAACCCTAACCYCGAGACCCCTGTKAATCTCTACTAAACAATGGGAACAKGACAGTCCCRGGAACACGAAGAGGTGTTGGTTGAGGACATCAYYGATCGGCCAAAGTCTRGAAGGGAAGAAGAGGACGCAGATGCARCAGAGGTAGGTACATCTGTTGYGGGACAKAAAAGAAAGAAGCAGGAC
>JZKD02S1676343.1:296167-322348 GCA_000966675.3 Picea glauca | reverse complement strand
GATTACAATACCCTACCTCCTAGACACAGTCATCACTTTGGATGGTATGTTGGGAAAGGTACCTAGGCTTAGGTATGCCRACCACRATGTGCAAGATGCRGCCAAGTTTCCAGCGCTGGCTGAGAAAAATTATCTAATAAACMYAGGGGAAATTGGAAYCCTCRAAAAACCTATCCTAGATCTYGTGCARTGGATAATAGGGCTCTATAACTCAAGAATCATGAACCTATTGGACATACCGCATTTTGGRTGYGATAATAATGTCGGGYTGTGTGTCAAACARTTAGTCGCCTGCATCCATGGAGGCATCCTATGGATGGATAKKCYGGTACAAATTGGTGTGGCATTAATTGCCAAGATCACAGGACTTCCCAMAATCAGYGCGYGGCCAGAYGAATACTTAGATAATAAGSYRCRCGAAAAAGAAATAGCAGAGCAGGTCAAGGTGCAGTTCAGCACTRCTYGGGGCAATCRAGGAATTATCATTAAGGATATCAATGAMAACGGGACAAGKTTCGCTAGCAATTTTATGGCTKGCAAACTTCTAAGGAAATGTCGTMGAGAGGAAGCGCCARCAAGCRTCATTGTAGCAGTTGCGCAGTGCACGAAGGGGGTTATGTTCAGYTGSGCACCATACCTATTGAACCAKTTCTTAATCGACTGTCGCGACAYGCAGGATAATGGAAYCGAGTTCCATTATTCATGGATGATCATCCTGATAGCTCTRGGAGGATGGAAAGAGCCRAAATTCTYGGCATTCTTAGACAAAATGGGAAAGTGTTACGAGTCCCTCTGGCAGTCAAAGGACAACAAGACACATCAGRAAAATAACATTGTTTCTTCCATGCTGCTTGAASAGATCCAACAACKCACAATGAATCTATGGCGCATACCAATGGAGGTRGTGCAGGAGRCAGAGRGGAAAGCCAAATTCAAGGCATTCAGACATCATGTATGGATCCAAGCCGCGAGGGAGACCAAGAAGGCRTGGTTGAAGATGYAGTATTSCGTCACGAGGGAGTAAGTGGATTGGATCATCAAAGACTGGCCGACGCAGTGGMAACTACCAATAGAAAAACCAGCCATGAGGACAGGCACGACGCAGTCCTCTAAGCYTAAGGATAAGGTCGAAGYAGGCTCRTCAGCCAAAAAAGGTAGCCCGACTGACAATACYAGAACAGTTGYARCATGGAMTCAACCAAGTGGGAGCARCGTTRTACCAAAACGGTCGAGGAGGACACCAACCGCAGCAAAGACAAGAAGTCRGRCACAWACTGGGAAGAAGGATATTGCACATGCTRCAGAAGAAAGAKCCCAAGGTGSAACAARTGGGGTGTATCCCTCGCAGAYAGTAAGGAAACYTGCGCAGGAAAAAGAGGCATGCACRGGAAGAAAGTACGAGATGGAAGACCCATACATCACCCTCACAGAGGATGATGCAGAKCTCATCACRRACAAAGTCCAAGACYGAAGTGAAGAAGTGGTACGAATTGTAGAGGCRCAGTGAGAAGAGATCATGGCCAAGTTGTTAGAGGTCCATGAAAATATACAACAACTAYRGAGCCAGGAAGGATCACAGGCCTATGCGCAGCCACAAGAAAGGACACAGAGGCCACCTGCAYARAAAGAAGGYGAAGAGACAGTGTAGTTCGTCATTCAAGGYAGGGAAACATTCTTGGTAACGTGTCAAATGATCGKATTTMATCAGGAGGYTGCRTAGAAACCCTGGAGGAGGYAGAACAAATGGAAATKATCATGGCACAAATACCTAYAAAGGCCTTATAYGAGATACATGTCAACGTCATRTAGGAAGTAYAGTCCAAGGCCCGYRCGGATGCAACAAATTTGGAGGTGGGCARAGGARTCACAAAGATGYTTCAAATAACATGCGACCAGTTGAYCGCRGAAAAGGAGGAAGAGAAAGAACGTGCAAATAGATTAGAATAGGGATTGACAACGRCGTACAATCACATCCCAAACAAYGYGCAAGCAGTGGAGAGAAGCACAGAGGAGAAGATCAACCACATTGCACAAACAATTGATCAATACCGACAAGATATTGAGGACTCCTCCCGAGGTTCRAGAATAGAGGAAGCAAGAAGMTACACTCCAAATAGCTGAGATGGAGAACSAAGGAAAGGTAGTAGAAGAACTGTTTGACAGAGYYGTGMAGCTTTGGACAACCCTGGAAGAGGACGAGAAGGTCCAACAGTRGGACCAGSAAGAGGAAAGAGTCAACGCAGCCATAGAAGAGCTTAAACAAAGGCAGAAAGCGATGAGAATCATAAAGCRCTTGAAGGGMACTCAGGACATGAAGAAGATGMAAACATATTTGAAAGCAGCRCAGATTCATAAGYAAGAGAGATAAGCRAAAYTGAAACCCCTCCAAGAACAAACAACATAGGTTATTGCACGGTTCRAGGAAGAAAAGCAAAGTATGGCACATACACAAACARAGAGCACAACACTAATGYAKGAGGAAATAACATCGYAGACAATAGAGGCGCTAACAAACAAAGTCGTGCACATGAGAGAGAAAGGAAAGGAACTAGMAAAACATTTCCTTAGTTTGGACAGGGCGGTGTAGGGAGCACGCACTACCTAAGTAGCTYGGGATGAGCSACATGTTAGTGTTGGGCCCTGTTGGGCGCAKRCMTGTTTTGAGGAAATACCCAATTTTGGTAAGGGAAGGCCTAATTTTGGAGAAGAACAACTGGCARGAAAAGCAGCACGTGCAAGGAAAAGYAATATGTAAGCGGAGCAACATGCAAGGCGTCCARGCARTAAGACCTAACCATGTTAGGGTTAGGGTTTTGGTAATGATTTTAGCARYTATAAGCCTAAAAACTAGTATAAATATGAGCCTAGGAGGTCTAGGTCRAGGTTCTTGGATTATTGGTTATGTGGACGTAGYCTAGGAGGGGGTGAACCACGGTAATACATGTGTTATGTGTGTTGTTTAGTGCATGTTTACTTTTTGTGAGTGATTGATATTATTTACCTTCTGTCAATGAGTGATTTATGAATGAATGGTTAAGCTAGATATGTTAGAATGCATGCATGGCCTGAAATATGAACAAATTCTAGGAATAATAGATTGAATAATCAGTTTATTGCAAGAAGAAGATAAAATACACTCCCAGATCCCCACTCGTTCCTAGACTACAAACACTTGAGCATTGCAGTCACCCATAGAATTATCTCGGGTGAGACTGTGCAGTGCACTCTATGTGTTGTGTTTCCTTCTAGTTTACCAAGAGGGCTGATAGTTTTAGAGGGTTTTGTTGGAAACCTGTTCAGATCTGAACTTGGTTCAGCCCAAGAAGTAGAAGAGAAATAAAAACCAACATCAAGCATAATATATATATGGAAGTATATTTATCATAGATATAAAAAATATATGTATTTTTTTTTCTAAATAAAAGAAATATTTTTGAAGTATTTTTTTTAGTTGACAAGTATTCAAGTATCAAAGATGTGAAATATATTATTGAAGACAATAAAAAATATGTTGATAGTATCATATCTATAACGTATGAAAAAATTGTTGAATTTTGTATTACTACCAAATTTATGTATAGCAAAGGCCAATACATGTGTACCACTATCAAATTTCCATACAACAAAGGATAATACAGTGGAATCTTGCTATTATGGTTTGAGAATATCATGATACTCGTGTAAATGGTTTTATCCACAAGGGAGTGGCATCTCTTACTAACATATTGGTTAATTGGTAGTGAGGTGAGTGTGCTCATTTCCTCATTCTTCTCCTCCTCCTCTCTGGAAAGTATGGATGTGTGTGTGTGTGAAACAATAATGGAGTACACTTGTGGCTTATTGGAATAATATTGTTACAATGGTATCAACATACCGTGATCTTTATGTCAATGGGTATAGCCATAAGGGAGCGGTGTGTCCTACTAACATAATGATTAATTGGTAGTGGGGTGAGTATGCTTACTTTCTTGGCCTTCCCCTCCTTCTCTATAGAATGAATGAATGTGTCTATGTAAAAAAAACAATGAAATACACCTAACGTGTGTCTTATTAGAATAATATCCACAATTCTAAAATATCCTCTCCTTATCTTCTCTCCTCATCATTATTTAATATGTTACATTAAAATATTTAATAGGTGAAGCATAATAGTTAATGCTATATATATAGTTTGAAGTTTAGTGTTTGGATTCATAGTATGGAACATTTGGAAAGAGCAAAACAAGTTTGTTTTTCAAACATTTATTTTAATAAGGAGCATAGTTTGGGTTTTATCATGAAACATTTGGAGAGCAAAGCATACTTGTTTTTCAAAATAATCATCTTAATACATAGAAAATTTGTTGGAAAATAGAAAAGATTATAAAAGAAACCACTACTACCAAGAATCATAGAGAAGATGATTGCCATATATGRTTCAGAGAAAAGACCATACTAATATAAAAAATATGAGATGTATTACTAGCCTTATTATGCCTAACAATACAATGCAAAACAATTGGGAATCTCTTGCTAAAGCATAGTTTGGGTTTTATCATGAAACATTTGGAGAGCAAAGCATACTTGTTTTTCAAAATAATCATCTTAATACATAGAAAATTTGTTGGAAAATATAAAAGATTATAAAAGAAACCACTACTACCAAGAATCATAGAGAAGATGATTGCCATATATGATTCAGAGAAAAGACCATACTAATATCGAAAATATGAGATGTATTACTAGCCTTATTATGCCTAACAATACAATGCAAAACAATTGGGAATCTCTTGCTAAAGCACTTAGCAGGTAAAACATAACACCTAACGTTATATATACTCTATATTTTAGTGTTTGGGTTCTTCGTATGGAGCGTTTGGAAGGAACAAAGAAAGCTTAGTTTCCACAATAAGTTGTTGAAAACTTAAAAAGAATATGGAAAAAACTATTAAAACAAAGAACTGGAGAGAGGAATATTGTTAGTAATAAGCTGATTGTAAACCAAAAAAATATGAAATAAACTATTAAGAGAAAAGACCAGAGAGAGGAATATTGTTACATACAGTTTCAAAAATAAATAAGTTTTTCAAATAGGGAATAGATATGATGCATTTTTAGCTTAACTATCTTGTATAATGTAATATGAATTAATTGAAAATCATTTCAATTTTTTTTATATATGAAACTCAATTTTGATAAACCTCCAAGAAAAAACTTTGTGTAAATTTTGGGTTTTCCATTCGAGGGTTTATCTTATGTTTATGGCTCCCTATATTTCCTTGGCAGTTGTTGTCGATGATTAGGGACCCGTTTTATCTTTGTTAAGGATTGTACTAAGGTGTTTACACTTGTCAGAATCTCTTCTTCACGGGTGGATCTGAGTCTGGTTCTTCTCTTTGCATGTGGATCTAACCTTGATGTACTTGGCAGTTGGATTTATTTCATTGTCAGTTGTTTAATTCGGATGGGACCGTCTATTGACACCCTTCATATCCCGACGACGGTGGTGGAGGTAGGTGAAGACTTTGAGTGGGATCGTCTTGGGATCCTAAAATCAGACGATGAGTATCGATGCATTAGGGATAGATTTTTGTCGGAGGTTGCTTCTATCGGTAGTAAGCCGGTTATGGTGTTTAAAGAACCGTCTTTGACTACTCTGGAAAATATCTCTCATGCAGTGTTAAAAGACGGTGGTCATAGTGTCGGAACTCAGGTGGGGGAGGATATTTATAAGGATATTGTAGTTCAGAAGGTGGATGATACAGAGGTTAAGGGTTTCCGGTCAGAGGAATGATCTAAACCAAATATCTTTGGGAGGCAACCAAAGCGCGGAGGAATATTAAATCGTAGAAGGTTTTCTTGGATACGCATCTATGCGTATTAGGATGGGATTTAACTATGGATAATGTTTTGACCTTGGTAAATAAAGCTTTGGTGGGGAAGATGGAGTACCTCGAGATGACTAAAATGGAAATGAAGTCATGGGTTTAGGATAGTTGGGGTTCTTTGCTCGACTATTGTCCTATGTTAGATCCTTTGTCTAATAATTGGTTATGCTTCCAATTCAATTCAGCTATTGATGTCCAGGCTATTAGAATTCATTTTTGGGTAATTAAGCAGGGCTCGTTGGTGTTGTGTCTGTGGCATCTGGATTTCAATCCATGGAAGGAAGTCTTGCCTAGAAGACATTTGCGGTGCCTCCTTCCTGACCTTCCCCTTCATTTTTGGTCGCGAGAGATTTTTATTTTTGTTGCCAATTCTATTGGTCGCTTTATTCATCGGAGGACAAGATATTTATCGACCCAGATAAAAGAATGTCGAGAGTTTTGGTTGAATTGGAATCGGAGGAGGGTTTACTTGCAAAGTTAGATATACATTGGGAAGGAGGTATCCATATGCAACGATTGGATTTTCTGAAGGTTCCATTCTGCTATCATCGATGTAGGAAGACAAGACATCTCAAGAGGGATTGTCCCGAATTTGCTTCTATGTATGATAGTGTATCTGATGTAGGGGACTCGAGACCGTCTTTTTCTCAGAAGTCGGTGTCATCGATGGAAGATATTCGGGAGGAAGACACAAATAAAAAACTACAGACGTCTCAGTTAGACAATTTGGAAGTTGCAACCCTTATTGGTAAGTTGAATTCTTCCCTACCTAAGTTAATGAAGTCCATGTCATTAGATGAGTTGAAATAATTTGATGATATTTTCAACGAATTATTGGTTGCGGATAAAAATACTATTGTGCCTAAACTTAATCAATCTTGTTTGAATGATTTTTGTCTATCTCCCTCTGTCAATTTAGAGAAGGATGGGGGGATAATTCAATGGTGAATGGTATTTCTGGTTCAGTTATGGAGGGGTTTGAACATCAGGATTCTCGTGCAAACAAGGATATGCCAAAGGACCTATCTAGTCCTGGGTCTGAGGGGATTATAGTTTTTGGTAATGCCATTCTACCAAATGTTTTGCCCGAGGGGATTCCCTCCCTTACTAGGTTGGGGTTTTATGAACCTTTGGGTGACTTGGAGGCTTTCCCTTCATTACCTTCTATGGATGATTGTTCCTTCACTTCTCCTATCCAGTCGGTGGGAAACAATTCAACTTATTTTAAGGATGCCCTCACTAAAGTTCCTTTGGATACTTTTTCAGGAAAACATTTCCCTTATCCGGTTGTTATTTTGATTGCATCTCACCACTTCCCCAATGAAACTATTCGTAAGCCTAGAAAGGAAGGTCTTTCCTTTGTTTCTATGAATTCAAAGAATTTTGAGAGATGTATTAAACCTACCATTTCGTCGTTGACTTCCATTAGTTTAACCCTTGATACGTACTCTCCTTCACCTCCCTCCTCTTCTAGGGTCCTTAGAGAAATCCTACTCTGTCCTACCCCTTCTAAATGATTATCTTGTCCTTCAATATCAGAGGGATGGGGGAATCCTTGAAGCAATCCTCCCTGAAAAGATTATGTGTGAGTGTTAGAGTGGATGTAGTATTGTTACAAGAGACAATGTATGACAACGTGAAAGCTTGTGATATTTTTTTAAAACTATTTCCTGGTTGGGAAGATTGTGGCACAAATTCAGAAGGACTTTGGGGAGGACTCATGGTAGCTTGGAATCCCCTGCATGAAAATTTTAAACCTTTCTTATCCTCGACTGGTATTTTAGTGGAAGGATCTATTATGGGTTTTGATCAGACCATTTCCATTATAAATTGCTATGGTCCATACTCTCAAAGACAAGCCTTTTGGGATAGAGTGATTCACTAGGGTGTCTTGTCTTCCCCTTCTGTAATTCTTGGGGGAGACCTCAATTTAACTCTTTCTGCTGCCGAATTTTGGGGAGTTGGAAATTGTATGGATCCACTGTCAGACTATTTTGGGTCTCTTTTCTTAGACTCAAAGCTTTTAGATATTCTCCCTAACAAATTGATTCCCACTTGGTCTAATGGGAGGGAGGGTTCTCCAATTATAGCCAAAAGGCTCAATAGGTTCCTAATGGCAGAAGCACTTTCTAAACACATATCGAAGTTTAGATCTTGGGCTATTCCTTCCTTCATATCTAATCATAAACCCATTTGTTTAGAGTTGGATGCCAGTAACCATAAGATGAAAGTTCCTTTCAAATTCAATCATTCTTGGCTACAAGATGAGGACTTCTCCTTACTTGTTAGAGTAAAATGAACTTCTTGGGATATTATAGACTGTGATTCCCCCATGGATAAATTGGCACATAAATTAAAGTTTTTGAAGAAAGAAGTTATTTGTTGGGAGAAACATAAAAGAAAGGAACTAAATAAATATTTAGTGGGTATTGAACAAGAATTAGAGGAACTATCTTCATGTTTGGATGGGGAGATGTTCTCTAGTAACAGAATAAGTAATTTAATGTGGTTGGAATCAAGGAGAATCCAAATCCTAATGATGGAGGAGGACACATGGAGACTTAAAATCCGTGCTACTTGGATTTCATAAGGTGAGAATAATACCAAATTCTTCCATAAATTTTCCAATCAAAGAAGGTTGATTAATACTATTTGGGAGATAAAAGATTGTGATGGCAATATATTTTCAAATCATAGCTCTTTACAGGAGGTTGTTATGAAACATTTCAAGGAATATTATATGAGCAATGATATGACTTGCATTGATTCACAACTTAAAGTAGTGCAACATTTTCCTAGATTCTTTTCGGAACTGGAGGGACATTAGATGTTTGAGGCAATCATTCTCAATGAGGTTGAAGACATCCTAAAATTCTTTGTAAAGGACAAAAGTCCTAGCCATGATGGCTATACGTTTTTGACTTTTTTTTATATTATGGGCAAAGACCTTATGGAGGTGATTGAAGCCTCAAGAGTAAATGGATATGTATCAAGGGCTATCAATTCCACCTTTATCACACTTATTCCTAAGAAGTACAAGCCATAAACTTTCAATGACTTTAGACCAATTTCTTTATGTAATTTGGTTTATAAAGTCATTACTAATACAATTAAGCCTATTATTTCCGCCCATATCTCTGAGGAACAATTTGGCTTTCCCTCTAACATGCAGATATTGGATGCAGTTGGAGTTGCACAGGAATCAATTCACTCCATTAAAGTTAAGAAATTGAAAGGGTCAATTCTCAAAATTGACCTTATAAAAGATTATGATAGGGTGGATTGGACCTATCTTAGGCTTATCCTCTTTCAAATTGGCCTTCCTATGAATGTGGTTAATTGGATCATGGCTTGTGTGACTTCTGTCAATTGTGCACTGTTGATAAATGGCTCACCCACTAGTTTTTTTAAGGAATTTAGGGGACTAAGACAAGGATGTCCTATGTCTCCCTTACTCTTTCTATTGGTTATTGAAGGACTCAGTAGATTATTTGGTCACCACAAGGAGGAAGGATTATTTGTTGGAATAAAAATCACAAAGAATTTCAATATTTCGCATCTACTCTTTGTAGATGATGTCCTAATATTTGGGAGAGGAAGATTGAAGGATTGGGAAATCTTAAAAGATATTTTGCAAGTGTTATGTGATGCCTTTGGGATGGAGATTAGCGAGTAGAAATCTGTTTTGATACAGAACAATGTAGACATTACTTTACTTAGACATATTGTTCTACTTTTTCCCTTCCACATTGAATCCCTGGATTCAAGTTTTAAATATTTGGGATTTTCTTTAAAGCCTAATTGTTATAAGAAGGAGGATTGGGGTTGGCTTGTCTGAAAATTTGATAAAAGAATGGGTATTTGGACATATAGATGGCTTTCTTTGGGAGGCAGACTGACCCTTTTTAAATCTGTTCTACAGAGCATCCTGGTGTATTGGTTGTCCTTGGCAAAAGTTCTTGCTACGATCTTAAAATCCATTAGAAGTTTAAAATGTTTCATTTTATTTGGGCTGGTTGTCCTGAAGGGAGAAAATTTCATCTTTCTAGTTGGGAAAGTCTTTCTATTCCTAAGAAATTAGGAGGTTGGGGTATCAAGAATTTAGATTGGTTTGGAAAAGCTCTTTGTATGAAAAGCATGTGGAGAGGTCTCTTTGGTACAAGATTGTGGTCTAATTTGTTGAAGGATAAGTATTTACATAATTCTTTTGTGGTTGAATGGTTCAGACTGCCTCAATGCTCTTCTAGAAATGCTTATAACTTTTGGAGAGGGATGTTGTGATCCATCCATTGGATGGTATCTTGGTTAATATGGAAAGTTGGCAATGGCCTTCAAGTTGCACTGGGAGTTGACTCCTTCATAGGAGGATATCACTTCTACAGAATTTCAGAACCTTTATGTGATTACTTAAACAACATGGGATTTAATTATTTGAGACAGATTAGGAATTTGGCTTCCTCGGTCCCTTTACAAAATTATTGGCTCTCTACTGATGATATTGGCTTGGTTGGTACTTGGGCAATTGAATGGAATCATTTTATAGATGGTTTAAATCTGTTGGCATCAGACTCTCAGAGGAACCAAATTCTCTTGTATGGGGATGGAATGAATCAGAAGGGAGGGTAGCTACAAAATTGGCCTACGAGGTTATCTCATCAACATATTCTATGATCATAGCTAAATGGTGGTTCCTCAAGATTTGGAAATGGAATCTTCCAGAGAAATAAAATGTTTTATGTGGCTTTGTTTGGAAGAAAAAATCCTGATGTGGGAAAATATACAAAAAAGAGGATATCAAGGCCCTAGTATATGCAAATTGTGTTTGAAGCAGGGGGGAACAACTGCTCATTTATTTATACATTGTTCCTTCTTCAAAAGAATATGGACCCTGGTTTGTGGTAGATTACATTTATCAGGTACTTGGGGAGGTGATTCAATTGATCTTTGTATGCAAAATTGGGTGAAGGAAAGGCATTATTTGACTGAATTGCCTATTTTTATAATGTGGGGAGTTTGGATAACACATAATTTGGCCCTCTTCGAAGGAAAATATTTAGATGCATATGTTGTCAGTTCTAGAATTATTGCTTATTTTTATGAATTTCACAAGGATAAATTCTCCTTTAATGACAAAGTTCTTTGTTATTCTCTGCCTAATTTATTTGAGAATATGTTTGTAGGTTTCATTGATGGTGCAACTGCTAATGGATTTTGTGGAGCAGGTTTTTTACTAAAATCTTCACAACATTTTTCAATGCATGCTTACTTTGGAGGAGGGAAATGAAAAAATACAAAAGTTGAGATTATTGCTCTCTGGGGTTTGCTATGGCTGGCTAGAAATCTCAAATTGGACAATCTTCAAGTACTGGGGGGTTCTAAAGTTATTACAAGCTCGGCACCAGGAATGGTTAATTTACAGGTGCTAGCTCTTGATCAATGGAAAAGGAGAATCATGTGTCTCAAGAAAGAATTTGTCTACATTTCCTTCTCCCATATTTACAGGGTTCATAATTCAGTTGCGGACAAATTATCTAAAAAGGTTGTGGGCCTTCCATCTGACATCTTATATTATCAAATTTGGCAAAATGGGGTGTTGTCTAGCACTATTACTATTCCTTTTGACTACCTTTAAGTCTCTTTTTCAGATGGTTATTACTTTTCTTCAGGTTATATAGAAGTTTTTTTAGGCTGAAAACAATTTATGTCAGTATGTATTTGGTGTCTTTGTATATTTGTAGGAAGATGTTATTTTTTTGGGAATTTTTGGAACTTCTCTGCCATCTATGTTTTGACAGCAAATTGTTCAAGTTCTAGTTACAGGGACTAAGTCTATATGAAACATATTATCTTTGATTTTAATAATAACAAGATTTTTTTTTTCCTGAAAAAATAAAAATAATAATCATAAATAAAAAAACATCCACCTATACTCCTTTGCCAAAATGTGGAAACCACAATTAATAACATAGCTGAAATCTTTGCAATGAGGATAGGTAACCAATAGCCATTAGCGTGGATATTTGACACCTTAGAGTGGAAGGAAATTCTAAAATTTATGGACACTTTCTTTTCTAACAACAATTTGGATTAATGTGAAATCAACTCGCGTTGGGCAACTTTGCATTATGAATCTTTAAATTTAAGAAAAGCTTTTTAAAAGGTAACTTTGGACACATTTGTTGAAGGAGTAATAAAGCCATTGATGATAACTTTTAGACACATTTTTTGAGGATAATAAAGCCATTGATGTATGAGTATAGGAGTAGATTCTCATTGGGAGTAGGAGGCAATGTAAAGGCCTTCACATGGGGAGAATATGGGAAAATGGGGCTTTTTAATCAAATAATTAATAAAGAAAAGAACATAGTTAATGCAATAGAAATGGGTGAATAATTATCATTAATTTTATTAAGTAATTAAAGATAATAAAATTTAAATATAATAAGTTATTAAGAAAATGGTTAATGATAATGATAATGTAATGACAATTAATGAGTTGAACAATGTTCAACTACTCTATAGGAAGGAGTGTGGCTTCATGTTAAGTTAATGAGTCACAAGTTTGAGTATGTAATGAGGTATACAATGTTCAACTACTCTATATGAAGGATTGTGGTTTTATGTCAAATTAATGAGTCACAAGTTCGAGTGTGTAATGAGGTATACTCACCTCAAGATGGTGGAAAAAACATCCTCTTTCACTATAAGATCAAATGTACAAGATGTAAAAGCCCTCACTACTGAACTCCCAAAATTATACAAATAGTGAAAAACCACAAGCCTTTCAAATTCACATGGAAGAATATAAACCTATGGAATAACTTAACTTGCTTAAAAACGAAATAACCTAACATAACCTTCCCTAATATTTATATATTGACATGAATTATGTTCATTGTTTTTGGGATAAGTGGTATGAAAGTAATAGTCCTAATAGTTGTAAGTGGGATCTTATAAGCATTGTAATACTTTAATTTTTAAAATAATAAACTTTATAGAACTTTATAGTTGTAATGGTAGGAAAGGGTGTGGTTATCAATTTTTTTATATGATTATGTGAAATGTCATAAGGCTCTAGTTTGATAGAGATAAGGTCCAAGGTCCTTTTCTATTCATATGAATCGTGAGAATTAGACTAAAGGCCCAAAGAATTAATAACTATTGTAATTTTGTAAATTGTAATATAAAGTTACTTAATAATTTATTAAAAAAAATATTGGAAATTTGGGCTTCAAATTTCATGGCATATAACACATGTATTTTAATTTATTTGAAACTTTATTTAGACAAAAAAAATTTAGTAAATAGGGAACATAAGCTTATAATAACTTATGGAAAAATTGCAAGTAACAAAGATGCATTCTCTACTCTTTAACTTCATCTGAGGGTCTCAAAGATACATGAAATTCCTTCTATTAATCTATCCTAATACTCAAAAAATTTGTTAATGTTTGTAGCATCGGATAGGTACTTCCGCACAGGTCTAAATGTCTAGACGTGTGGAAGTTGTCTAAAGCCTTCTACCTTGGTAATTTACTTTAATTAAATGAATTATTAAAGTAAAGTGTTTTTATTAATTAGTTGAATTTTATTTAATGAAATGCTAAAGTAATTAGCATTAGTGAATTAAATATTAGCCATTGATCTCAAGTGAGGTGAGAAGTAATCTCAACCGTCGATCACTTTGGAGATTAGGGTTAGGTCATAACTCAAGATTATAAAAGCATGGTAAGAGTGAAAGAGGAGACACTTGATACACTTGATACTATTTTGATACATAGAGGGTTGGATCATGGAGCACTGTGATTTAAGGAGATATTGGATATGTGGAGAAGGACTTCCATCTAGACAGGTCATGGAGAAGAGAGAACATAAGCAATTGCAAGTGGGTTTTAGCAGATTGAAGCTGCAACAACATGGTCGTGTCGTACAGAGTTTGTCATGCAGTCTTTGTGCATGTGTACGCGAGTTTCGGTGGAGACATGCGCATATACACGGGTTTGCTTAAGGAAAGGCACGTACATCTCGGGAAACGTGAAAGTTCAGGATTGTACAACATACCAAGAGTTGCTAGGGATTGCATGTGTTGTCTAAAGTTTTATGTGTTTCTTTGTGGGCCATTTTCACAGTAAGGGAGCCCTTGTAAGCTTTGAAGATATTTGAATGATAAGCTTAGTTTATGGGTAGAATATCTTTGTGTATTGTGTTTGAGATTTTGGTTTCTAGTATTGCTTTCGTTATTTATTTGGTTTGATTATTACAGCAAGTGTATTTTGTTTTGTGAGCTACAAATTTGATTTACAACGAGGAAATCACTAGATAACAAAGTACCTAGGTGCCAGAGTGAGGAGGAATTTCAACAATTTCAAGATTACAAATAGAGTTAGCCATAATTTGTATAGTGCATAGAGTGCCTACGTGATAGTCATTGTTTCGCCCAAGAAACATGTAGAATATTTGAGAGGAATATTGTATTAGGAAAGTCTTCAAAACTTATTAGAATGTGGTTTAACAAGAGAGGTTTCCATTCCTATATTCGATGTGTTGTTATTGGGTCTATGGATGAAGAAGTGAGGAGATACCTTTATGCTCCTGAGTGATAGATCACTTGGTTCCATAAATTTGAGAATATATACAAAATATTCTACTAACTATGTATTTCGACATCTATTATATGTTGATACATCATATGAATAGACTTATTATATGTTATATGTTGAGACATCATATGAATAGACTTATTATGAGAGATAAGGAACTTGTAATATTGTCAAATATAATTTTATCTTCCTTCTCATGCCCCATTTGAGGCAAAATATGATCGTGGTTAATAATCATGTGGAGGTTGTTGGGACTCATTAGAAGTGTCCCTAACATTTATGTACTCGATTCCTCCCCTTGTTGCTTCCCAAGTTCTCTTGAACTCCAACTTGGATGAATTGATGAGGATCAAGCTAGAAGCATTTTCAAATATAATTCTTGGATTTTGGGTTTCAAGTTGTACCTCAATCACTTCATATCTTGACCCCTTTGACCTATCACACATGGATTCTTGAATAAAAAACATATGGATTATAAAGAAGTATAAGTCTTCTTAGAGCTTGTTGTTTGGGGGCACCCTCGAGCCCTCTTTAGTTCGGGGATAAAATGATCATTTGAGAACATATTTGAGGGTCTTGCCTACTCTTAGGACCCCGTTGATGGTTAACTATTTTCCCTCCCTTAGTTTCTTCTTGACCTGAGACTTTGCTAGAGACACGTGATATTTTCACCCTACTGAGTTTGGGCTAGCTTGGTTTAAAGTTATCCCTCCTTCCAAAACCTCATATTCTTCCATCATTTCATTTTTCAACCTTAACTAATACGAGGATTTTAAAATGGGTTTAAGGGCTTTCTCCCAACCTTCTTTGAAAGTTGAACATTGTATATAAATAACATATATTCAATATTTATTTTAATTCGTTGCTCATTATGATTACATCACCATGTATAAATACAAGTAAATGAGTAAAGTCACGTATTTTAAAATATTAAGCGTGACTTTATATTAACAACTTAAAATTTAAACGTAATATAATAAACTATATTACAAGTCATCCTTGTTGAAAATAATTACCTAGGTGAGCGTGTAATATTTCCAACACCCCCCATGAACACTACTAGGGTGTACATGATGAATGGGTCCTGAAAAACAAGGCCATGTTAGGTACCTAGTGTACAATGCATCTCAGAATGAAACAATAAAAAAAAATAGAGGGAAGAGAGAAAACATCATGGGAAACCCTCCCCACAAAGTACAATGCAAAAAATGAAGATGGAAAACCCACTGCTAAGCAATTGTGTCCTTCACTCCAAGACGATCACAATTGAGCGTGACTTTACATTAACAGTGTAAAATTTAAACACAATATAATAAATTTTATTACAAGTCATCCTTTCTTGAAAGGATTCATCCTCGAACCATGGCTAAAGATGAATGCTTGGATCTGAACTCCTCATTTTTCCAAGTAGCTTCATCTTCTAGTAAGTTTTTCAATTTGATCAGATACTCATTAACTTTTCTAGTACACAGGAATTTGGTTTGTACTTCTAAGATACCTTCAGGATGTAGAATTAACTTTCCTTCTTCATCTAAAAGAGGCAATTTTGTTTGTATATGAACGATAGGACCCAACTTTTTCTTCAAACAAGAAACATGGAAAACGTCATGCAACTTTCCTTTATTTGGAATATCAAGGGCGTAAGCAACTTGACTGTTTCTCTTTCAAATATCATAGGGTCCATAAAACTTAGGAGACAATTTGTGTTTCTTTTCATTTTAAAGAGAATTGTGTTTGTAAGGTTGTAGTCGAACAAACACCCAATCTCCTGTCATGAATTCTCGGTCGGTTCTTCTTTTGTCAGCTTGTTGTTTGATTTAGTTCCTTTCTTGTTTGAGGTGAGCTTTAAGAGTGCATAGAATTTTATTTGATATAGCTAGATAGTCTTTCACATAAGGGACTTTGGAATTGATAACATATTCCTTAGTTGAGGGAGGTGGATAACCATACATGGCTTCAAATGAGGACATTTTTGTTGAGGTATGATATGTACTATTGCACCGTCATTCTGTAAGATGTAACCAATTAATCCATTGTGTTTAACGATAATTCACAAAATTCGTTAGATACCCTTCAAGGATTTATTAACCACTTCAATATGGCCATTTGTTTGGGGATGGTATGAAGTACTTGTGGTTAAGGATGTCCCGACTTGGTTAAACAATTATTTCCAAAAGTTGCTAGTGAAATTGGGATGCATGTCGCTTACGATATCCTTGGGAAATCCATGAAGCTTAAATTTTTTTTTAACATAGCTATCGATAACTTGGATAGCCTTGGATTTTGAAGAAATCCCAACAAAGTGGGCATATTGGGTTAGTCAATCGACGATTACAATTATAACATCTTTTCTTTCAGAGGTGGGAAAACTAGTAATAAAGTCCATAGATATTTCATACCATTTTTGGACAGGAACATGAAAGGGTCAAAGAAGACCTGAAGGAGAGATTGTTTCAAACTTTTTTCATTGATAGGTGTCACATTCTGCCAAATATTTTCTAAATTTCAGACTGCTTACCCTTCCAAAAGAAAGTCTGGCGTATATTGTGGTAAGTTTTGAAAATCCCCACATGTCCTGTTGTCGGAGAATCATCAATTTATTTTAAAACTTGGAGTTTGAACTTGGAAGAGTTGGGTAAAAATATTCTTTGTTTGTACCACAATATGTCGTTCTCCTAAGTGAATTTAGGATTTGTAGCTAGGTTGCTTTCAACTTCCTCTATTAGTTTCCTTATCTCTGGATTTTTGATATAATCAGTTTGAAATTCTAAGATCCATTCAGGAATGATGATGGAAATAAGCATAGCGTAGCATTATTATCAAGTTTCCTTGATAACCCATCTGTAACCAAATTCTCCCTTCCTTTTTTTATAAAGAATATCGAAGTCAAAGACCTGGATTTTGTTCACCCATTTTTGTTGCTTAGATGAAAGGTTCTTCTGAGTTAGAAAATAATTCAAGATATTATGGTCCGTTTTCATGAGAAATTTCATTCCCAACGAGTATTGTTTCCATTTAACCAAGGCATGCATAATTGCCAACATTTCTTTGTCATATGTTGATTTTGTTTGTTCCCTTGGTTTGGATTTTCAACTTTTGAATGCGATGGGATGAATATATTGCATAAGTACAACTCCTAATCTTGTTCCTAAAGCATCACATTCAAGGACACAAGTTTTGGAGAAATATGGTGCTGTCAAAACCGGGGTGGATGTCATTAAGAGCTTTAATCTTATCAAACAAGATGCAACCTCGTCATTCCATTTAAACACGTCTTTTTTCAATAATGTTATTAATGGGGCCACAATTTGCGCATAGTTTCGAACAAATATTTTGTAGTACCCGGTAAGACAAAGGAATCCTCGTAATGATGTGATTGATTTGGGGCTAGGCCACTCAGTGACTGTCACATTTTTCTTCAGATCAACCTTGATTCCTTCATCTGATATGACATGTCCAAAAAATACTATCTTTGTTTGTCCAAAGTTGCATTTAGATTTGTTAGCATAGAACTTATTCTCTTCAAGGAGTTTTAATATTGTCTCTATGTGCTTAAGGTGTGAGTTCTAGTTCTTGCTATAAAAAAGGATATCATCAAAGAATACGAGTACAAACTTCCATAGGTACAGACGAAAGAAATCATTCATCGTTGCTTGGAAGGTAGCAGGAGCATTGGATAAACTGAAAGACATGACCCCGAAGTCGTACAACCCTTCATGGGTACAAAAAGTGGTTTTGGGAATGTCTTCCTCTCAAATTCTTATTTGGTAATAACCTGATTTTAGGTCCAGCTTGGAGAAATATTTAGCGCCATGTCCAATAAATCATCCACAATTGGTATTGGAAATTTATCCTTTATCGTAATGTTTTTCAATGCTCAATAATCAACACAGAGGCTATATGATCCATCCTTTTTCCTAACAAGTATGACTAGAGTTGAGTAGGGACTCTTGCTTTGAGTAATAACACTGGAGTCCAATAATTCTTGAACCAAACGTTCAATTTATGTCTTATGTTAGCGCGACTACCTATAAAAAAATCTAATTGGGGCGAAACCAAGGAACAATTCTATGACGTGGTCTCTGGAATGAGGTGGAGGAAGCCCACGAGGAGGTTCCTGAAAAAGGGTGTTATATTTTCCAAGAATTTTGTCTAATTTCTTGGGATCATCATTTTTGTTCTCATTAGTAATTCCCTTTATCGCATAGAAGTGTAAGAAATAAGCTTGGGCTCCCTTTTTAATAATTTTTTCCATCCTATTAGATGAGACTATTTGTGGGGATGGATAGTTAATTCCATGTAATTTGTACTTTTCCCCATTTTCATAAAATCTTATAAATTGCTCTTGTAAGTTTAATCCAACAGTAACAAGAGTGGCTAACCATTATCCCCCCAAGACAATATCTACCCCTCTGATTGGAATAACATACATAAGCTATTTTAATTTATAGTAATTCATGGATACTTCTACCTTGTGGCATTTCCCATCACATGAAGTAGTCCTATTTSCCATGATGGAGACTTGAATTTCAGAGGTAGGATAAATGCATATGTTTAATTGCCTTGCTATCTTCGTATCTATAAAGTTAWGTGAACTGCCACTATCTATGAGCAYTGTTACTTTAGTTTTCTTAACATAGCCATAAAATTTAAGAGTTCAGKGTTGAGAAATACCCGTCATTGCGGCGATAGAGAGTGTCGGACTTGCRTTTTGATTTCTTGACTCGTGGGAATTTYRTGAGTCTCCATCATTTGTTTCTTCATTGGATGAAGATATGTCCCATGCTTCCTCGTCCTTTTCATTGTCACTCTTGTCTACTTCGCAATGAAAAAACTTTTTGTCCTTGCACTTATGGCCTGGTTTTTAATTAGGTGTGTTACATTTAAAACGTTGGTCCTTATGTTGTCTCGTATTTGGTAGTGGTGTCCTTTTGTGAGGGGGGGTGTATTTGGAGATAGAGGCTTCGAGTGAGCACCATGATGTCTTTTGATATGCTTTAAGTGTCTTTTCATCGATTTTGGATTTCTAATGAGCTTGCTCAATATCCCTAATGTCAAGTAATTCAAGCTCATTTTGGATATTTTCCTTCAACCGTGATAAGGCTATTTGAAGTATCCAATCTTTCGATATATTAGGGACACGGGTGGCTAGCACACGTAGATCCTGAAAAATTCCTCCATCGTACCGGACTATTGTAATCGGGCAAGTTTATCAGAAACCCCCTTTTCTTCTGTGTCGAGAGAACATAGGAAGAAGTTCTTTTTGAACACAACCTAGTCTCTTGCTCGAGATTTGGACTTTTCTCTCCACCATAGGAACCACTCATACACAAAGTCCTTCAGATGTATAGATGTGACATTATTTTTTTCTTCATCGTCAGAAATTTGGTAATACCTAAAGTATTGTTCAATTTTATTACCCATCTTGTTGCTTCTCTTGTGTTCGATCCATCAAATTATAGAACAATAATCTTCGCCTTGGGAATGCCATTATTATGTGTCCCCATGTTGGACGAGTAGAGTGATTGGGGAGGCATCCAGTGTGAAGTTGAATTACCGAGGCTTCTATTCCCATTTTCTATTATTTCAAGCTTGATCCTCATGTCATTGTAATTTCTATTGCACTCTGCCAATCCTTCATTCAATTTGCCAATTTTGGCATCTAGCGAAGTATTTACTTGATTTATAAGGTCTACACAAAATTCTTTAAGGCCTTCGCTTAGTTCCAACATGGAGGGAGTGTTTTCTTCTGATACTCTTACCTTTTTCTCTATTTCCCCGGTCTTTTTCTCTGATCTCTTCATTGTTGCTCACGGGTAAGAAGGCACAAGCTATCCATTACCAGAAGAGGAGAGGGAAGTGAAATATGTTTACAACTATTCGTTTCAATAAGGAGACGAGGTTGAGGGAATCATGGTCAAAGGGAAAAAGGAAATTGGAGTCATAGATGAAGAAGGCAAGGGATAAGATGCAAGGATGTATGAAGGGCCAAGATAGATGATGTGAGAGCCGAGATATGTGAGGGTTTGTGAGGGCATGTGGGGTTGTGAGGGGTTTGTGAGGGAGAATGATGAGGCGAATGAAGATGCGGGTAGAGGACACGCGAGAGTGGATGTGGAAACTGAGAGGAATGATTGGTCGAGAGGGTTTCAAATGGCGAGGGATAGGGAGACGTGGGAGTGGATGTGAAAAATGAGATGGAAACACAACAATTGGATGGAATCAAAGATGGTGAGGATGATGGGCCAAGATTAGCATGAATATAACTACTCTGATACACCAACGAAATGAAAGGTGAAGAGAGGAGAGGATAGATGCTCTGATACACTAATGAAGAGAGGGGAGGATGGACATTTTGATACCAATTGAAAGTTGAACGTTGTATTAAATAACATATATTTAATATTTAGTTTAATTTATTGCTCATTATGATTACATCAACGTGTATAAATACACGTAAATGAGTAAAGTCACGTCTTTTAAACAATTGAACGTGACTTTACATTAACAATTTAATTAATTTAATTGTAATGTAATAATGTATATTACACAAGTTCTCTTGAACTCAAACTTGGATGAATTGATGAGGATCAAGCTAGAAGCATTTTCAAACATAATTCTTGGATTTTGGGTTTTAAGTTGTAAGCCAATCACTTCAACTCTTGACCCATGTTGACCTATCACACATGGTTTCTTGAATAATAAACATCTGGATTATAAACAAGTACACATCATTTTAGAGCTTGTTGTTTGGTGGCACCTTCGAACCCTATTTAGTTCGAGGATAAAATGATAATTTGAGAACATATTTGAGGGGCTTGCCTGCTCTTAGGACCCCATTGATGGTTAACTATTTTCCCTCCCTTAGTTCCTGTTTGGCCTAAGACTTTGCCTAAGACATATGAGATTTTCACCCTACTGAGCTTGGGCTAGCTTGGCTTAAAGCTATCCCTCATTCCAAAATATCGTATTCTTCCATCATTTAATTTTTCAACCTTAACTAATATGAGAATTTGAAAATGGGTTTAAGGGCTTTCTCCCAACCTTTTTTGATTTGTTTTTTCACTGGAGAGGCATTTTTTGCTAGATATTCATCCTCAAACTTTAGAGACTAAGAGAATTTATCCTTTGAGCCACTCTTAGGATTCAAAACCACATTTTCTTGCCCTAATCCATTTAGGGTTTGAACTTTAGGCCCAAAAGAACTATGTTTAGGGCTCGCAACAACCTTAGGCATCCTAAAAGGGGATTAAAGGGTCTTAGGATCCCTATCTCCAAAGCCTTCAGTGTTTAAATGACCAATACCCAATCACCCATTGGAATGAGAGGGTTTTTGTTGAATTTCCTTAAAACACAAAGAAGGGATTGGATTAGGCATACCTTGACGTGGTGTTGTTGTACTTTGATCACGAGGCTTTGATCTCAGATCTTGAGGTAGCTCCTTGCTCTCCATGCACTTTGAAGGATTACAACCAAATTGTGATGCAAACATTGATATACACTCAAAATCCTACCTATCTCGTTGGATGCTTCCTTCTAAAGTCTTTGCCAAATCTTTGAAATCTCCTCGAAAATAACCCACATTTTCTTCTTCCTTACAAAACCCATCATAGGATTTTTACAGTGCTATTTAGAAAGGGGTATTTACAGGGTATTTATGGATATCCATTTAGTAAATTTCATAACACACGTAACCATTATATATGCAATACTTTTAAATGTGGTCATTGAAACCTTTATTTGATAATAGTTGAGGAACAAGTCACAATTCCAAAATTAATAATTAGAGAGTTGGATAGCCTGTCCAAAGGAAAACCAAGCCAGTGTATTAAACTATAATAAAAAAATCCAACTGAAGAAGTCCCTTTGGCTAACCCAAGTCTGAGTATCCAGTCTAGTATTACGAAAAACAATGAAATTACTATTACACAGAGAGCTACAAGTAGCAGAACCCATAAAAAAAAATTAACAAAAAATAGTTAAGTTTGTCCACTTATTAATTCACTCCATACTCTACCAGTTGTTCCATCTTAACTTTGGATCTATACACCAAGAGAGATAAAATCTCTTGAAGTGTAATTATTTTAATCGTTTAAAATGGATTTAAGTGCACATAAAGAAAGGAACACCAATATTTTTATATAAATATCATATTTATAGCATCTCTTATAAGTCCCTGCCTCTGACATGGACTATAACAATTGGTTCCTCCATTGACTCTCCATTAGTTGAAGTTTGACGAAAACAAATTGAGCTTTTACGAAAGTATGACATTACAGATTGATTGATTTTTTTAATTATTTTAAAACATTTTTTTTCTGAAATGTGATTCGTTGTTCAATTAAACTTCTTATTGTCGCGACGGTAGTGGAATGATGCAACATAATAAATGTAGGTAACTTACCATATTTCGATGTACCTTCTCACACAAAAGAGATCGATGTGAGTCACGTGGAGGAACAACTCCTTTATTACAGACAAATAAATGCAAATGTACCCACCTTCGGTTTGGCTTAATATGATTCACCAGTAACCCCACCGCCGATCTAAATAACATGCAAGAGAATAGATAAAGAGGCATTGTTCCACTTGTTATAATGAATATAGTTATCATACCTGCAAAAATTACGATAACATAAGATGGATTGACAACTTTTTTAAAAACATGTTCTAACTGTAATCATTTTTTGAAAGAACAGGTCTGCAGGTTTTCGAGATCATGGCAATCGCAACTGTGGGAAACAATCGTAGTTGGTATTTTTTTAATCTCTGGCATGGACTATAACAATTAGTTTCTCCGTTGACTCTCCATTAGTTGGAGTTTTACCAAAAAAATTGAGCTTTTCCGAAAGTATGACATTACAGATTGATTTTTTTTTTTTTAATTCTTTAAAATTGTTTTAAAACATTTTTATAAAATGTGATTCGTTGTTCAATTGAACTTCTTATTGCCATGGCGGCGGCAGAAGGATGTTGCTAAATAAATGCAGGTAACTTACCATCTTTCATTGTACCTTCTCGCATGAAGGAGATCCTTGTGAATCACATGGAGGAGCAACTCCTTATTACAGACGAATAAATACAAACGTACCTGCCTTCGGTTTTGGCTTGATCTGATTCGCTAGTAACCCCGTCGTTGATCCAAATAACATGCAAGAGAATAAATAAAGATGCATTGTTCCACTTGTTATAATGAAGATAATTATCATACTTGCAAAACTTATGATAACATAAGATGGATTGAAAACTTTTTTAAAAACATGTCCTAACTGTAATCTTTTTTTGAAATAACTTGTCTGCGGGCTTTCGAGATCATGGCAATCACAGCCGTGGGAAACAATCGTTGTTGGTATTTTTTAATTAAATAATAAAATTAATATTTTTTATTTGGATTCCTATTGGATACAAAATTTAAATTCTTATTACAAATGCGATGACGAGGTTCTTAGTTTTGTCAATGATTAGACATGAACATTAAGTGATTTGTCAGTGAATCAACATTCAAATCTCGCCATTTAATGCAAGGTTGTCAGTCCATGATGATAAGGGCTTTGGGTATTAAAGTGAGAGTGCCAAAATGTATACAACTAAGATTTATTTGATACTCGTCCATGTATCACTGGTAGGTAGGAATCTGTACGTCGAATACTGAGGAAAATGTGCTAGCATAAACTTGTTATTTGATCTTGCAAAATAGGTTTATTGTTTCATTTTCAAAGTTTTGTTTGACAATTTGAGTGTACAGATACATTATGAACCACACATTCCTTGATCCAGATGGATCTCGGTGACCATCCACCTTTTTCACTGAATCACCATTTTGAGCCTGTGGTTTTGATAAACCATGATATTCATCCTTTTGATGGGGAATGGAATGTAATCTCATCTTCATCTGTTAATTACAGACATCATGTAATGATTTCCTACTGGTTTTATGTACACTCCTACAACATAGCGTGAATGCATCGGATCCCATTAGAACTCTATAGTTAAGCGTGCTCATGCTAGAGTAGTATTGGAATGGGTGACTGCTTGGGAAGTGCTAGTATTTTACATGCCTATGACATTTTATAAACTTAGTCCAATTTATCCCAGATGCATCATGGGAACTATTTTCCTTTCACTCTCTCATATATAATTGAGGTGAAGGAGGCCCTTTAAGCATGCAATGGAGTGTGATGTAAAGCTTATTGTGAATGGAGTGTAGCCAACATCTCTTTCTTTTTAGAGATAAGATACCCCATTTTTCCAGTTTGTGTTCTACAATGTTTTTCTATCTTATTCAGTAATAGAAGTTGGGTTTCACTGTATTTATGTCTTCTCTTCTATATTTTTGTGTATTTCATTGTTATATCTCGGTTATATTTATGTCGTCATGTCGTTCTCAAAATAATTTGGATCAGTGGTATCAGAGCAGTCTTCTCCTTGCCATTTCTTGGAGCAGCTCTCCGACGAGGTTAGGGTATAGAGATTTGGGTATCGAGCTAGTTTCTCTTGAGGACAACCACTCTCGCTAGCCCAAGAGACCTTCCATGGTGGAAGAAAGGAGAGATGACAGAGCAGGAGATCCTTTCAAGATGTTCCTCGAGGAAGCCCTTGTGCGACAAATGAACGAGATGATGGACAACTTCTTTCAGATCCTTTGAAGACTATCGATGGCGGTAGCTGAGGCATCTTCAACAAGCAACCATTTCGCAAGTGTGACACCCTTCAAGGTACAAGTCAATTTTGATATCTCGTTATTTGTGTAGATTTTAACCTTGTACAATATTTATTGCAAACAGATTTTCAGTAAAAGAACATAAAAGATACAAGGGCAAATACAAACATTACATAGAGAGTTTTCCCCTAGAAACCCAAACTGGGAAGACCAACATATTCTATATTCATTCATCGTGATACATTGTTTACAATACAATATACATATAGGAGCCAACGACATCCAAAACCCTAACCCAATGACCTGGATTAGTCAACAACCCTAATTCCTTAACTGGAAATAGAAAACTATCGGCAAAAACTATGTGCCGAAAAACCGCCCAACAATGGACACAAAAATTGAAGCAAAAATGCGACACATTTCTCGAGGCAAAAACAAAGAATATAACACATACCCAACAATTTGAAGGCCAGATAGATGCAGATGCTCTAGAAAAATGGTTGAATATGTTGGAAGGTTATTACTCTATCCAAAATTTTTCCGACAGTGAAAAGATCACCTTCGCGCTCCTTAAATCCCTTCCCCACATTAGAGCTTGGTGGGAATGTTACTAGGAGAGCTACACCGCGGATGAATCTACACTATTTGGGAGAGAACCCACTTGGGTGGCCTTTGTAGATGCCCTAAAGGAGGAGTTCTACCCTGTTAGAAACTATGATGACTAATACATGAAATGGACAACTCTGCGTCAGAAAAGAGACCAGACGATGTCAGAGTACACCAACATATTTCATACCTTTTGCTCAAAGCTGAGTATCAAAGACTCCGAGCAGCGCCTGGTTTTGAAGTACCGCAGTGGTCTACATAGGTACATCCAAACATAGATGGATTTCTTAGACATCTCCTCACTGGGAGTTGCTTATCGATATGCAGTCAAAATTGAGCAGAAATTCAAGCAGCAGAGTAAGTGGGAGAAGCATGGACAGAGTAAGGAAGGCCAACCTCAAGAGAGCCAGTCCCATATGCAGGAAAAGAAGGGTAACATGAAGTATAA
>JZKD02S1676343.1:256614-296157 GCA_000966675.3 Picea glauca | reverse complement strand
GATGAATCTACACTATTTGGGAGAGAACCCACTTGGGTGGCCTTTGTAGATGCCCTAAAGGAGGAGTTCTACCCTGTTAGAAACTATGATGACTAATACATGAAATGGACAACTCTGCGTCAGAAAAGAGACCAGACGATGTCAGAGTACACCAACATATTTCATACCTTTTGCTCAAAGCTGAGTATCAAAGACTCCGAGCAGCGCCTGGTTTTGAAGTACCGCAGTGGTCTACATAGGTACATCCAAACATAGATGGATTTCTTAGACATCTCCTCACTGGGAGTTGCTTATCGATATGCAGTCAAAATTGAGCAGAAATTCAAGCAGCAGAGTAAGTGGGAGAAGCATGGACAGAGTAAGGAAGGCCAACCTCAAGAGAGCCAGTCCCATATGCAGGAAAAGAAGGGTAACATGAAGTATAAGAAAGACACTAGAAAGTGGTGTGAGTTACACAATAGCCCTTGGCACAACACCGATGAATGTCACTCAATATAATCATTGGTGGCCGAGCTCAAAGACAAAGAGACGAACCTCGACTTGGACCTTGATTCAAAAAATAATAAAAGGATACAGATCATTGATGCAGAACTCATTGCTACTATCGCAAGTGCAACAATCCAACCAGAAGAGGATCCTAAGGAGGGGGAGCGACTCTTCCATTCACATATGTGGGTGAAGGGGACCCCACTGCATTTTATTGTTGATAGCGGAAGCCAAAAGAACATCATCTCAACAAAGGTTGTCAAGCAGTTGGATTTGCCAACAACACCACAACCGCAACCATACAACATCGGGTGGCTTCGCCAGGGTCAAGATCTTTGTGTCAGCCAACAATGTCTCTTGGCCTACGACATCAAGCCCTTCAAGGATGAGGTATTGTGTGATGTTGCCTCACTGGAAGTCTGTGATGTTCTATTAGGCCAACCATATATGTGGAGGTGTCATGTCATTTATGAGTCTCGACCTCGTAGCATCATTGTTACTCTGGGGGGTCAACTATACCGGATACCAGAGGTAGCTCCGACTATTATCCCACCAAAACAATGCCACACAATAATATCTCATACTACAAAGTTTAGCCTCTTCACAATCCGATCAGAAGGTGAACAGAAGAACACTACAACCACTGTAGCCTCAACACAAGACCTTTCTATCCAGCAGAAGCAAATCGAAAAGATTGTAGAAGAGTACCAAGATGTTCTTGTTGCACCTACGGGGGTGCCTCCACACTGCCCAATCAAGCAAGTTTATAACAAAACCCTTCATATTCTTCATGTTGCATCTTCACCGACAGAGTCCTCCCACACTTAGGTAGATCATGCAACTAGATTGGTTGAACGAATCCAACCCCTCTAGCAACAGGTTCATGGCAACCTTCAACAAGCTAAGCAGGACAACTTCTTCAACAAGGCAAGCAATGCACCGAGATTCATATTTAGCGTAAGTCTCCCCGTCTCCCAAGGGAACTTGACGTAATGGGGACCATTGCTTCCTAAGGGGGGAGGAATGATCCAAATGGATCTCAGTGGCCATCCACCCTTTTCACCGAATCACCATTTTGAGCTTGTGGTTTTGATAAACCACGATATTCACTCTTTTGATGGGGAATGGAATGTAATGTCATATTCATTTGTTAATTACAGACATCATGTAATGATTTTCTAGTGGTTTTATGTACATGCCTACATCATAGCGTTAATGCATCGGATCCCATTAGAACTTCACAGTTAAGCGTGCTCAGGCTAGAGTAGTACTGGGATGGGTGATCGCCCGGGAAGTGCTAGTATTTTACATGCCTAGGGAATTTTATAAACTTAGTCCAATTTAGCCTACATGCATCATGGGAATTGTTTTCCTCTCACTCTCTCATATATAATTGAGGTGTACGAGACCCTTTAAGAATGCAATGGAGTGTGATGTAAAGCTTCTTGTGAATGAAGAGTAGCCAACATCTCTTTCTTTTTAGAGATAAGCTACCCCATTTTTCCAGTTTGCGTTCTACAATGTTTTTCTATATTATTCAGTAATAGAAGTTGGGTTTCATTGTATTTTTGTGTTCTCTTCTATATTTTTGTGTATTTCATTGTTATATCTTGGTTATATTTCTTCCTTCATGTCATTCTCAAAATAATCTGGATCATTCCTATTATGGGCTTCCAAGGAATTATATTCTTGTTCTATTAAGGATTGATACATGGTTTATATTTATGCAATAATGCAACTGTAATACTAGTTATAATGAAGATAATTATCATAGTTGCAACAAAATGATGATAACATAAGATGGATTGAAAACTTTTTTAAAAACATGTCCTAACTGTAATCTTTTTTTGAAAGAACATGTCTACAGGCTTTTGAGATCATGGCAATCACAACCGTGGGAAACAACCTTATAACATATGTGTTTAATGACATGCATTACTCCCTACCAAAGTTTGCCAACATTGTTACCAATTTCGTGGGCATAATCTTTCTTCTATCCATCCTAGGAGGATTTCTCACTGAATCCTACCTTGGCAGTTTCCTGACAAACATAGTCTTCGGTTTGATTGAATTGATTGTGCATCTTTCTCATCCATCTCTTCCCATGGCTCATAGTATTGAATTCAATTTGTGGTGTATTAGGTATTAGATAGGCACAATTTCATTTTTACATTGAAATGAATATATAATAGCTCGTTACTATCTTTAGGGATATATTATAATGGCAGTACAAGCTCACGTGCCCAAACTGAAACCAAAGAGCTGCAACATTATGAATTCAGAAGAAACTTGCAAGCAACCCAAAGGGGTGCAAACATTCTTCCTTTTTCTAGGACTATATTTAGTGGCTTTGTGAAGTGGATGTCTGAAGCCTAATATGTTTGCACGCGATGTAGATCAGTTCGATGCAAATGATGCAAAAGATTGATGGAGGATGTCAACATATTTCAATTTTGCTTGTCTCAATTTCTGCATCGACAAATTGATTGCTTTAACATTCCTCGTCTGGATCCAAAGCTATTTTCTGTGGAGTTTTATTCATGAAAGATATTCATGGAGATTGTGCAATCTTCAACAAGTGGAAGAGTTGAAATCGATGATAAGAATAGTGCCCATATGGTCAAACATGAACAACATCTGTGTGTGTCTGGCACATTTGAACACATTCTCAGTTCTGCAAGCAGAGACGATGGACATACACCTCGACAAGCACTTCCAGATCCCTGCAGGATCATTTGAAATCTTCACGATGCTAGCGCTGACCTTGCTTTTGCCCATTTACGATAGATTTATTGTGCCATTCTCCAGGCGGATGACCAAGGAAGGAAAAGGCATAACACTTTTATAAAGAATGGGGGTCAGATTGGCCCTCACCATCTTCTCAATGGCCTTCATTGCGACTATGGAAACGAAGCGACGGAACGTGGTGTTAATCCAAAGTTTCACGGAGAAACTGACAAGCGTGGTTCCAATGTTAGCGTTGTGGATGGTTCCTTAGTATTTTGTGGCCGGTCCGGTAGAAGCGTTCAATGCAATTGGAAAAATCAATTTTTTATACAGTTAATTCACCCAAAACCTGAGGATTATAGTAAGTGCGCTCTTCTTCTTGTCCATGGGTCTGAGTAATTATCTCAGAGGTCTCATCATCAACGTCATACATAACACCACGGGTGACTCCAATCACTATAACTGGATGGCACACAATTTGAGCAAGGCCAAGATCAATAAACAATAACGAAGGAGACAAATAATTGGTCGCTAACCTTCATCTTTCACCCTTTAATATTTCGGGTGTTAACTTTCATAGAGCCTCAGTGGAAAAACCTTGAGCAAAATGCTTTTTCCCATATGCCCATGAGCTATGACTAGGGGCTTAATTGCAGGGGGCTAGCTCTTGGTTCAGAATCCAACGTAGAGGAGTGCCCATAATCACCACAACCCAACGCATGTCCTCCCTTTAAACCCATGTGCTCTAATTGCGAGGGGTCGCAACCGTTGATTTCATCCTTTTGATGAACAACCAGATCTTGTTAAGAACCTATACCAGATCGACAAATATACTTCAATGAGACCAAGAATAAACCATAAACCATTCACCATAACATGAACACAAGAATATAGAAAACCCTTGAGGTAGGGTAACACCATATATTAATCCTTATGGAAGGATAAAACTCCTCAAGCAATCATTGCTTGTACAATCACAATATTCTTCACTATGTTTCATTANCACATTCCCATTGGGTACCTCCCTAGGTACCCCATATTACCTCCCTAGGTATACTACATTCCATCCCCTTCACATGTTTCGTCTTCGAAACATGAGAAGAAACCATACAATATGACCGACTAAGCTATGTATCCAACTGGTACCAAGTATGACCATCCATCCATCCCAATAGAAGTCGAACACAATGTCCATATGTTGCCTTGCCACTTTAATCTTGCTCTGCATTTTGTCGGGGCTGCCATGGGATTGTTTCTGTAGCCCGAGCTCTTCCCGTAGTGCTGGTAGTCCTCCATGCACCTCTTGATCGATTTCCTGTCTGGTGCCTTACTGGTGCATAAATGTGTTGATGCGCCCCCCCTTGCCTTAATGACTATTGTGTATCTATATGATGTGGATGGCGATATACAACAACTATAGGAATCTATTCTTTTTTCTTCAAATCTGCAACACTTTCTACCTTTGAGTCAATGACCTCCTTAGCTTCCTGATTATGTCCTTCCTGTAGTTTTGCTTCATCTCCTTCTGTAGACTCTACCTCTGATTCAACTTCAGACTCGACAATAACTTCTTTGCTAGCTTCCTTGGGCCCATATTTCTTACCAAGAGACACATCCTGCACTGTAATTTTCTTTTTCTTGTACCAAAGCTTTAAAAAATCCTTTTGCACATTAATATTAATGGTACCCACTGATTCTATCCAAGGATATCCCAAAACAATGTCTTCATCACCCATATCTAGAGCCTCAAAATCTGAATGCAACACATATTTATCCATACTGTCTTCAAATCTTTAAATATTCTTTGCCGAAACTTGCAATCTATTAAACCAACTAAATATTGATAAAATTTTGTTTGCAACTAGGGTTAATAGAAACAATGACATTTTCTTTATGAATACAACCATGAACTTGTAATATAGATTTTCCACATGAAAATAAACTCTTGGTGATGTCTTTATCCTTACTCTTTATATGAGACCACTTGTCTAAAAGTAATTTTTCAAGTGCTTCCTCAGAAAGTGACATCCACTCAGAATGGTGAAATGATTTCCACCATATGAGAGCATCACCTTTGAAACCCCAATCTACAAAAGATTTCCACTGCCCTTTCCATAATGACGTGTGAGATTGTATGAATTCTTCAATACTAGGGCCATCATCTCTTCCAGTAAAAAATAACATGCTTGGAATAAATCTTCAACAAAAACTAAAGTTAAAAATAATTTACTGCAGAAAATCGCGGTTTTTCTGGAAAAACCCTGAAAAACTGTTGAATTTAAAATGCTCATAACTTCACTTCCTGAACTCCGTTTCGGTTGATTTTTTTTTTAAATTGAGTATTTTTCCGAGAGGAATTCAAATATCCAATTTGTTTGAAAAAAGTCTGCTTAGAAAGTTTCTGATCTGAACCTGAAGTGTACCGCTCTCTTTTTTTTTTTTCTAGAAAAAATCTGTAAAAGAGTAAAAAAATTCTCCTTTTCTTTGGCCAAGGAAAGTGCTCTGATACCAATTGTTAAGAATTTAAAATGCTCATAACTTTACTTCCTGGACTCCGTTTCGGCTGATTTTTTTTTTAAATTGGGTATTTTTCCGAGAGGAATTCAAATATACAATTTGTTTTTCCAAATTCAACTCAAAAGTCTTCAGATAGGAACCTGAAGTGCGCCGCCCTTTTTTTTTATAGAAAAAATCTGCAAAAAGAACAAAAATTCTTCCCTTCTTTGGCCAAGGAAAGTGCTCTGATACCAATTGTTAAGAGCCTATACCAGATCTGCAAATATACTTCAATGAGACCAAGAATAAACCATAAACCATTCACTATAACATGAACACAAGGATATAGAAAACCCTCGAGGTAGGGTAACACCATATATTAATCCTTATGGAAGGATAAAACTCTTCAAGCAATCCTTGCTTGTACAATCACAATATTCTTCACTATGTTTCATTACATTGNGATGAATCTACACTATTTGGGAGAGAACCCACTTGGGTGGCCTTTGTAGATGCCCTAAAGGAGGAGTTCTACCCTGTTAGAAACTATGATGACTAATACATGAAATGGACAACTCTGCGTCAGAAAAGAGACCAGACGATGTCAGAGTACACCAACATATTTCATACCTTTTGCTCAAAGCTGAGTATCAAAGACTCCGAGCAGCGCCTGGTTTTGAAGTACCGCAGTGGTCTACATAGGTACATCCAAACATAGATGGATTTCTTAGACATCTCCTCACTGGGAGTTGCTTATCGATATGCAGTCAAAATTGAGCAGAAATTCAAGCAGCAGAGTAAGTGGGAGAAGCATGGACAGAGTAAGGAAGGCCAACCTCAAGAGAGCCAGTCCCATATGCAGGAAAAGAAGGGTAACATGAAGTATAATAAAGACACTGGAAAGTGGTGTGAGTTACACAATAGCCCTTGGCACAACACCGATGAATGTCGCTCAATATAATCATTGGTGGTCGAGCTCAAAGACAAAGAGACGAACCTCGACTTGGACCCTGATTCAAAAAATAATAAAAGGATACAGATCATTGATGCAGAACCCATTTCTACTATCGCAAGTGCAACAATCCAACCAAAAGAGAATCCTAAGGAGGGGGAGCGACTCTTGCATTCACATATGTGGGTGAAGGGGACCCCACTGCATTTTATTGTTGATAGTGGAAGCCAAAAGAACATCATCTCAACAAAGGTTGTCAAGCAGTTGGATTTGCCAACAAAACCACACCCGCAACCATACAACATCGGGTGGCTTCTCTAGGGTCAAGATCTTTGTGTCAGCTAACAACGTCTCTTGGCCTACAACATCAAGCCCTTCAAGGATGAGGTATTGTGTGATGTTGCCTCACTGGAAGTCTGTGATGTTCTATTAGGCCAACCATATATGTGGAGGTGTCATGTCGTTTATGAGTCTCGACCTCGTAGCATCATTGTTACTCTGGGGGGTCAACTATATCGGATACCAGAGGTAGCTCCGACTATTATCCCACCAAAACAATGCCACACAATAATATCTCATACTACAAAGTTTAGCCTCATCACAATCCGATCAGAAGGTGAACAGAAGAACACTGCAACCACTGAAGCCTCAACACAAGACCTTTCTATCCAGCAGAAGTAGATCGACAAGATTGTAGAAGAGTACCAAGATGTTCTTATTGCACCTACGGGGGTGCCTCCACACTGCCCAATCAAGCAAGTTTATAACAAAACCCTTCATATTCTTCATGTTGCATCTTCATCGACAGAGTCCTCCCACACTTAGGTAGATCATGCAACTAGATTGGTTGAACGAATCTAACCCCTCTAGCAACAGGTTCATGACAACCTTCAACAAGCTAAGCAAGACAACTTCTTCAGCAAGGCAAGCAACGCATCGAGATTCATATTTAGCGTAAGTCTCCCCGTCTCCCAAGGGAACTTGACGTAATGGGGACCATTGCTTCCTAAGGGGGGAGGAATGATCCAGATGGATCTCGGTGGCCATCCACCCTTTTCACTGAATCACCATTTTGAGCCTGTGGTTTTGATAAACCACGATATTCACTCTTTTGATGGGGAATGGAATGTAATGTCATATTCATTTGTTAATTAGAGACATCATGTAATGATTTTCTAGTGGTTTTATGTACATGCCTACATCATAGCGTTAATGCATTGGATCCCATTAGAACTTCGCAGTTAAGCGTGCTAAGGCTAGAGTAGTACTGGGATGGGTGATCGCCCGGGAAGTGCTAGTATTTTACATGCCTATGGAATTTTATAAACTTAGTCCAATTTAGCCTACATGCATCATGGGAATTGTTTTCCTCTCACTCTCTCATATATAATTGAGGTGTAGGAGACCCTTTAAGAATGCAATGGAGTGTGATGTAAAGCTTCTTGTGAATGAAGAGTAGCCAACATCTCTTTCTTTTTAGAGATAAGCTACCCCATTTTTCCAGTTTGTGTTCTACAATGTTTTTTTATCTTATTCAGTAATAGAATTTGGGTTTCACTGTATTTCTGTGTTCTCTTCTATATTTTTGTGTATTTCATTGTTATATCTCGGCTATATTTCTTCCTTCATGTCATTCTCAAAATAATCCGGATCATTCCTATTATGGGCTTCCAAGGAATTATATTCTTGTTCTCTTAAGGATTGATGCATGGTTTATATTTATGCAATAATGCAACTGTAATACTAGTCATAATGAAGATAATTATCATAGTTGCAACAAAATGATGATAACATAAGATGGATTGAAATTTTTTTTTAAAACATGTCCTAACTGTAATCTTTTTTTGAAAGAACATGTCTGCAGGATTTTGAGATCATGGCAATCACAACCGTGGGAAACAACCTTATAACATATGTGTTTAATGACATGCATTACTCCCTACCGAAGTTTGCCAACATTGTTACCAATTTCGTGGGCATAATCTTTCTTCTATCCATCCTAGGAGGATTTCTCACTGAATCCTACCTTGGCAGTTTCCTGACAAACATAGTCTTCGGTTTGATTGAATTAATTGTGCATCTTTCTCATCTATCTCTTCCCATGGCTCATAGTATTGAATTCAATTTGTGGTATATTAGGTATTAGATAGGCACAATTTCATTTTTACATTGAAAGGAATATATAATAGCTCGTTACTATCTTTAGGGATATATTATAATGGCAGTACAAGCTCATGTGCCCAAACTGAAACTAGAGAGCTGCAACATTATGAATTCAGAAGAAACTTGCAAGCAACCCAAAGGGGTGCAAACGTTCTTCCTTTTTCTAGGACTATATTTAGTGGCTTTGTGAAGTGGATGTCTGAAGCCTAATATGTTTGCACACGATGGAGATCAGTTCGATGCAAATGATGCAAAAGATTGATGGAGGATGTCAACATATTTCAATTTTGCTTGTCTCAATTTCTGCATTGACAAATTGATTGCTTTAACATTCCTCGTCTGGATCCAAAGCTATTTTCTGTGGAGTTTTATTCATGAAAGATATTCATGGATATTGTGCAATCTTCAACAAGTAGAAGAGTTGAAATCGATGATAAGAATAGTGCCCATATGGTCAAACATGAACAACATCTTTGTGTGTCTGGCACATTTGAACACATTCTCAGTTCTGCAAGCAGAGACGATGGACATACACCTCGACAAGCACTTCCAGATCCCTACAGGATCATTTGGAATTTTCACGATGCTAGCGCTAACCTTGTTTTTGCCCATGTACGACAAATTTATCGTGCCATTCTCCAGGCGGATGACCAAGGAAGGAAAAGGCATAACACTTTTATAAAGAATGGGGGTCAGATTGGCCCTCACCATCTTCTCAATGGCCTTCATTGCGACTATGGAAACGAAGCGACGGAACGTGGTGTTAATCCACAGTTTCACAGAGAAACTGACAAGCGTGGTTCCAATGTCAATGTTGTGGCTGGTTCCTTAGTATTTTGTGGCCGGTCCGGTAGAAGCGTTCAATGCAATTGGAAAAATAATTTTTTTATACAATTAATTCACCCAAAACCTGAGGATTATAGCAAGTGCGCTCTTCTTCTTGTCCATGGGTCAGAGTAATTATCTCAGAGGTCTCATCATCAACGTCATACATAACACCACGGGTGACTCCAATCACTATAACTGGATGGCACACAATTTGAGCAAGGCCAAGATCAATAAACAATAATGAAGGAGACAAATCATTGGTCGCTAACCTTCATCCGCCGCCCTTTAATATTTCGGGTGTTAACTTTCATAGAGCCTCAGTGGAAAAACCTTGAGCAAAATGCTTTTTCCCATATGCCCAGGAGCTATGACCAGGGGCTTAATTGTGGGGGGCTAGCTCTTGGTTCAGAATCCAACGTAGAGGAGTGCCCATAATCACCACAACCCAACGCATGTCCTCCCTTTAAACCCATGTGCTCTAATTGCGGGGGGTCGCAACCATTGATTTCATCCTTTTGACGGACAACCAGGTCTTGTTAAGAACCTATACCAGATCTGCAAATATACTTCAATGAGACCAAGAATAAATCATAAACCATTCACCATAACATGAACGGAAGAATATAGAAAACCCTTGAGGTAGGGTAACACCATATATTAATCCTTATGGAAGGATAAAACTCCTCAAACAATCCTTGCTTGTACAATCACAATATTCTTCACTATGTTTCATTACATTGCTTACACTTCCTTATATAGCTCTCTCTATCTCCTAGGAACCTTCTAGAGAGACTTCTCACATTTATTACATCTAACTACCATAGTGAGTCTTTATTAATATAGTGGACCTAGTCCACCTTACATTGAATGACCACATTCTCATATATTAAATGACTTCCACTAATAATACATAACCACATTCCCATTGGGTACCTCCCTAGGTACCCCATATTACCTCCCTAGGTATACTACATTCCATCCCCTTCACATGTTTCGTCTTCGAAACATGAGAAGAAACCATACAATATGAACGACTAAGCAATGTATCCAACCGATACCAAGTACGACCATCCATCCATCCCAATAGAAGTCGAACACGATGTCCATATGTTGCCTTGCCACTTTAATCTTGCTCTACATTTTGTTGGGGCTACCATGGGATTGTTTCTGTAGCCTGAGCACTTCCCGTAGTGCTGGTAGTCCTCCATTCACCTCTTGATCGGTTTCCTGTCTGGTGCCCTACTGGTGCATAAATGTATTGATGCGCCCCCCCTTGCCTTAAGGACTATTGTGTATCTATATGATGTGGATAGCGATATACAACAACTATAGGAATCTATTCTTTTTTCTTCAAATCTGCAACACTTTCTACCTTTGAGTCAATGACCTCCTTAGCTTCCTGATTATGTCCTTCCTGTAGTTTTGTTTCATCTCCTTCTGTAGACTCTACCTCTGATTCAACTTCAGACTCGACAATAACTTCTTTGCTAGCTTCCCTGGGCCCATATTTCTTACTGAGAGACACATCCTGCACTGTAATTTTCTTTTTCTTGTACCAAAGCTTTAGAAAATCCTTTTGCACATTAATATTAATGGTACCCACTGATTCTATCCAAGGATATCCCAAAACAATGTCTTCATCACCCATATCTAGAGCCTCAAAATCTGAATGCAACACATATTTATCCATACTGTCTTCAAATCTTTAAATATTCTTTGCCGAAACTTGCAATCTATTAACCAACTAAATATTGATAAAATTTTGTTTGCAACTAGGGTTAATATAAACAATGACACTTTCTTTATGAATACAACCATGAACTTGTAATATAAATTTTCCACATGAAAATAAACTCTTGGTGATGTCTTTATCCTTACTCTTTATATGAGACCACTTGTCTAAAAGTATTTTTTCAAGTGCTTCCTCGGAAAGTGACATCCACTCATAATGGTGAAATGATTTCCACCATATGAGAGCATCACCTTTAAAACCCCAATCTACAAAAGATTTCCATTGCCCTTTCCATAATGACGTGTGAGATTGTATGAATTTTTCAATACTAGGGCCATCATCTCTTCCAGTAAAAAATAACATGCTTGGAATAAATCTTCAACAAAAACTAAAGTTAAAAATAATTTACTGCAGAAAATCACGGTTTTTCTGGAAAAACCCTGAAAAATTGTTGAATTTAAAATGCTCATAACTTCACTTCCTGAACTCTGTTTCGGTTGATTTTTTTTTTTAAATTGAGTAATTTTCCGAGAGGAATTCAAATATCCAATTTGTTTGAAAAAGTCTGCTTAGAAAGTTTCTGATCTGAACCTGAAGTGCGCCGCCCTCTTTTTTTTTTCTAGAAAAAATCTACAAAAAGAGTCAAAAAATTTGCCTTTTCTTTGGCCAAGGAAAGTTCTCTGATACCAATTGTTAAGAATTTAAAATGCTCATAACTTTACTTCCTGGACTCCGTTTCGACTGATTTTTTTTTTTTAAATTGGGTATTTTTCCGAGAGGAATTCAAATATACAATTTGTTTTTTCAAATTCAACTCAAAAGTCTTCAGATAGGAACCTGAAGTGCGCCGCCCTTTTTTTTTTTATAGAAAAAATCTGCAAAAAGAACAAAAAATATTCTCTTCTTTGGCCAAGGAAAGTGATCTGATACCAATTGTTAAGAGCCTATACCCGATCTGCAAATATACTTCAATGAGACCAAGAATAAACCATAAACCATTCACCATAACATGAACAAAAGGATATAGAAAACCCTTGAGGTAGGGTGATACCATATATTAATCCTTATGGAAGGATAAAACTCCTCAAGCAATCCTTGCTTGTACAATCACAATATTCTTCACTATGTTTCATTACATTGTTTACACTTCCTTATATAACTCTCTCTATCTCCTAGGAACCTTCTAGAGAGTCTTCTCACATTTATTACATCTAACTACCATAGTGGGTCTTTATTAATATAGTGGACCTAGTCCACCTTACATTGAATGACCACATTCTCATATATTAAATGACTTCCACTAATAATACATAACCACATTCCCATTGGGTACCTCCCTAGGTACCCCATATTACCTCCCTAGGTATACTACAGATCTCACCACAGAGTACCGAGATGTTGGGACCATCAGCTACCGACACCTAACAAAAGGAGAATCGATATCAATTTGTTTGCAGTAACCAGAGATGCAAACAAATGTTTCTTATTTTTATTTAAATTTGAAGCTCTCATTTTATCTCTTTAGATAATAATTTTCCTTTTGTTTCTTCATATAATATTTTATATATATTAAATATACATATCTAATCTTTTTTCTTTAATATATGTGCATATTTTTATTTTTATTTTTTTCATATACTAGTTTTTATATTAAATATACATATCTTATCTATTTCTTTATATATATATATATATATATAAAATTCTATGCTGCTACAAAAATAAGTATACACTCCAAATTTTCCTGAAAGTAGCTAGTTTGACATAAACACCTATAATCCTAATAACATTGAAGAACATAGAAGTTAATAAAAAACACGACTACTATTTGCTCCCTGACATCTAAGAGGGGAGAGTTTTGTTGTTCAATATCCAATTGGTTCCTTAAGTTGATGAACTGTTTCATATTCTTTGAGCTTGGCCTGAGCATAAGTGTTCGATATCCTGTTGTTTAAGGTTGTGGATAAATAGTCCCTACAAATATTTAAAGCCAGATTCATATTCTACAACATATTACATTCTGCTTCTAAAATTTCAATCCTTTGCTTTTATTGGACCAATAAACTCATGATATTTACATGCTGAGAGACACAAGGGTGCTCCTTTTCATGTATTTTTGTTGTCACTGAGAACAACAAGCTCATATTAGATTGAATGCTTTCTTCATGCCTTCTCAGAATTCTCTTGAATTCTAAAATGTCTTTGTTCTCTCTGAGAGATATCTTTGCTATTTGAACCAAACAAGATATGGCAGGGCTAGAGAGGAGATCTCTACCCAACAAAACATAGAAAGAGCCATTATGAACCCTAAACTCACTTGAGACTTGAAGACAGAATAAAAACCAAAGCCCAAGTTTTCCCCACTATGTACCCTGATGAAGGCAATATCGAGAATGAACAATTAAAGAAAGAGAACCAAACAGAAAGAGAAAAGAAACTTGTAATTCAGAGAAAAAATCCCACAAAAAGAGCTATAGATTGCTTCAGCACAAGTCAAACTCGCTACCTTTGCCACCTTCTTGTGAAGAATACCCCAATTCAATTTTTTATACCCAAAACCAACATGCATCCTAGGTGCGGAGGTAACACTTAGCAGGGGGTTATCCACCTCCAATTCCAAACCACAATTGTGCCCAATCCCAGTGATGGAAATCTCCATTATCCCATAGGATTGATGGTGTTTCAAGCCAATGCATTCAATAACTAGAGTGATGTTAATTGCTCACAAGTTGTGGTTTGGCTATCCTTGATATTCCCATCCCGATGGGAATGAGTTGATGTGCTAGTTGTTGGTTCATGCAAGAATTTAATGTTGATTGATGCACCAAACCATTTTGAACCTTAGTGGATGATATAACCAAAATGCCCCCCATTTTTCATATAAACATCCTTGCCTACTTTAGTGGCTTTTTTAGCCCAAAGATCTGCAAGATGAATCAAATCTCGCTTCACATAATAATATGTAGATTTGGAGAAGGAGCTAGCCTCCTTTTTGATTTGGGCAATGGTAACTGCAAGTTTACCATCCAATGAAGAAGTTTTGCCTAACATTGATTTGATAACCACCATGGAACCCCCCATGACTATCAATACCTTGACCTTGGCTTCTTTGGCCAAAATGATGCCATGTAAGAGGACATATGTGTCAACTTGATTGTTTGAAGCTTGATCAAAACCCTAAGCATAAGTAGCAACTAATTTTCCTTTGATATCATAGAGAATCCCCTCACACCTACTGCCCCTAAATATAATAATATCATTATTTGTTTTAAATATTATATATATTTTTATTGATAATTACTCTATATTTTAATTTATAATTTTGTGTATTTTATAGATGAGATATTTTTTTTAAATCTTGTAATTAAAGTGAGTGACCTATTTAAAAAAGGAAAAAACTAAGTGAGTGACCTATTTAAAAAAGGAAAAAAATGACCTCATGATTAAGAATATGTGTTTCCTCTTCAAAGGTCACATGCTCAAATCTATAGGGGTAGGATATGCAAACTTCATTAGATTTTAGTAGTCAAAGAAGCGGTCTCATACATCAATTTAGTGTCTAACTTCATGGTGATCTTAAAATTAGATTATTATTATTATTTTTAATGTGTCTCATACATCAACTTAGTGTCTAACTTGGTGGTGATCTTAAAATTAGATTAGTACTAACACATCCACATGCATAGTGGATGGTGAACGCCGAAAGGGATCACCATTCCAGAACTATCTCCGATTTCCTGTATTATGTTAGTCAGTAACATTGATAAGTATCACCGTTTCATAACTAGTTTCCTATTGTATTAATGATAAATATTCAAAGTAATTCTATGTAGATAAAATGTATTTCAAGTTTCAAATAAATATAAAGATAACAATATATAAAACACAATAAAGTAGAAATCAACATACCTTAGTATCAGATCATGTATTAATCTATGATTAGGATCATGTATTAACACGCATGTATTAATCATCATACCACTGTGGTTGCCATTAGGAAGAGAATTACATACACTAAACATATTGCTCCAGTGTTCTTTATTATCGTTAATAGAGAGCCCGCTCAGGGATCGAATCTCGCCACAACCAACAGTAGCATAGCCATTAGGGGGAGTTACTACCATATCTAAAAGCATATCAGCATTAAAACCATCGTATCTCGACCCAGACTTGAACCCGCCACTGCTGCTAATTTCATCGGAATGAATGTGTTGAGCTTTCAGTGGAGCAATTCCTGTCGTTTAACATAACCGAGGGCAACAGAAGCTCGTGATGGCTATCAGGTAGCTCCACGTTCTCTTCGTGGCCGGAGCTCTGGACATCGCTGTGAGATTTCTCTGAGACTATGGTTTGTTTCTTCTCATCACAATTCTCAGACTAGTCTAAGTGAAGAGAATTAAAGTGAGGGGTGGCCGAGATAGCTTGTCTTACTGGCTCGGTAACATGAAACGCCAGAAAATATATCGATTCAGCTCCACCCAGGCCAAACGTGGCCACGATTCACGATTCAGCTCCACCCTTAGTAGGCCAGAAACGCAGGCCAAACGTGGCCACGCTTCACATCCAAGTTAATACGTGCAATTCATTTGACGTAGTGATTGTTAATTATTGAAACGTGGCAATAAAATCTTGCATATATATTAATCCGTGTTAATCATCTTAACGTGGCAATCATATGGTCTTACAATAATTTCTTAATATGATTAGGTAAATGTGAAAAAGTAAACATGTTAACGCATGCATTCATAAATGCAAGGAAGTTATGAACAATAAATCTTATTCATTGATATATATCAACGTCTTCAATTCCTGACCATAAGATGAATATTTAAAGTTAAAAGATCATTAAATGTGCCCATCGTCAATAGGTGTACCCCTTTCGGCGTAATTATTATCTTTAATGTTTTTTAAATTTTAATTTAAAAAATTTAGAATAAAATATAGATTAAAAAAAAAAAAAAAAATCTAAATCTAGGAAGAAAGTGGACATCGTACTACTTACACCGCCTTCATCAATCTCACTGGCTAGACATATTTAGAAGTTAAGAATAGAAGGAAAAGTTCGATAATATATTGACGTGGAACCATATCTCAAGAACGGAAGGGCTCATGATTTAGGAAACAGAACGAGCAAAAAAAACCGGAAGGGAGAGTGGGAAATCGCAGAGCAGAGTTTTCTTTTGAAGAGGGTTTTGATGGCGTTTATGTACGAAAAGAGTGCGACATGGAGATGGATAGTGAGATCTTGCAGGGATTCAAAGCAGTTCTTTTATACCTTTGCTACTATATGCGGTGTCATCCCTGGTGTCATCGGCTATGGCGTCATGCAGTTCACCAACACTAGCAGTGAAAAGCTCCAAGCCGACCTTCGCAAGAATGCATCAGAAGACTCTCTGGTACTTCCAATTTTTTAAGCAATATGAAATCTGATAAATTCATGTTCAACTTTAAACCGCTCTGCTGTTCTTCTTTTACCCCTATCAAAATATCACAATCTTTCTTCCTAAAAATTATTTCGCTAATCTTTTTGCATCAACCGAATTGTGGTTATTCCTAGGTATGATTCATAGATTTTAAAACGGGATACCTTTCCATACCGAGCATTCTTCTGACCCGTTACTGAAACAGCTAGCAGACTTAGATTAAGTTAACAATGGATTCTAATTACTGATATACATATTGATCATGTTATTGTAATAACTGGGAACGACCACCTTCACCAGACAAACTGTATGTTGCTATGATCTAGGGTCGGAAATGTAGAAATTCGAGGTTCTATGAGGCTGCCAAAACAGGTCTGTCCTTGACATGAAATTTGGCTCTAAGTTTCAATTTTCAAGACTGTTCTTTGCTGCTGTTTTAGGACAGCAAACAGTCAAGTAACTTTCTGCTCATAATTTTTATGGCTCAGTGCTCTTTTGAGGTGCCTTTGCAAGTGTTTTCATACCTCAATGTTAGCACATGCAATATATTCAAAACAAATAACACTCTCTTGATCTTTACAACTCTAACAAGCTGATCTATACTCCAAGCATGCATGAAATGAACACAAGTATTTTTGGTCAACATGATTCTAGATAAAACCCCTCCCCTCCAGGGAAAACCAGTTTGGAATGAAAGTATATATAATGATGATCTTAAGTAGTGAATACAACAAGTAAGCTAATGATACAATAACAACTCCTCACGAGAAGCTTTGGAGTTCCAAGAAAAGAAATGCACCCAAGCTTAGTGCGCCCTCTTCCCTTGTTGCTCTATCCACTGAAGTGATGCGCCCTCCTTCCTCCTTGGTCCAATGAAGAATCCCTTCCACACAAATGTGCTCTTGTGTGCTACCTCTCCACTGAAACAAACAGATTTGCAATCCTCCAAGTGTAACTCCTCCCTGCTAGGTGTGCGCCCTCCTCCAAGCAAGTGTGATCACCACAAATAAATGGAAGCCAAAGCCTCCTAGAGCCCTCCATGGAAGGAGGTGCCCTTGCTTCCCTCTCTCAATGCTTCCATTCCCATCCTCTTGCCCTTCTCCAAACTCTCTTGATGACCATACAAGTGAATGAACCTCCAAATGCCCTATGCGCCCTTTTTAAGGAATCATAAGGAAACTTAAAAGATGAATGGCTAGGATCACTCCAAGTGATCTCTAATCCATGGTTGAGATCTCTCAAAAAGAATCTCAACTCAAAACCCACTTTGGGTTAAGTTTTCATAGTTCACTTTATGTCCCCCAATTCACCCACAAAGTGAATTAATAGTCACTTTTCACTCAAGTGACAAATTTCACAAATTTCACCCTTTTGACTTAGGAAAATGTCAAAGTGAAATTAAACATAAAGTATAAGGCACAATAGGTCAAAAATTTCCCTCTTGTGGTTAGAAACCCACAACCACAAGAGAACCACTTTCCAAGGTACCCAAATCTCAACAGGAAATATATGATGGTTATTGTAGATAGTCATCAAGCATACAGCCATACTTTATTAGACACAGATAAAGATGAATGAAAGAGAGAAAACGTTTCCAGGGCGGTTTCTGGAAATGTTTTCGATACCAGAAACACTTTATGAACCCACCGGAAACTGTTTCGGGGATCCGCAGCGACCTCATGAACTATTGAACTCGTATTAATTTGAGATCCATTGTTGTTTTGATCTTACTACCTCTGCACATGCAAGTAGTTAATATGTTTTGTCTCATTTACAAAACATGGATCAGTTTAATGATTAAGAAGTATCAGGCACAGTCATTTAGATATGTGCCATAACCTGCAGCACAAGCTAGTTCTCTGAGGTTATGCATCATTGACAAATTATGGGTAATGGAATTACGCATTGATGTCATCTCCATTACACTGCCTTAGATGCAACAGGTACAATTGAAATCCAAGTGGCGAGTCATCTTCTTTAAAATGCCTATGAAAATGTGTAATATTTCCTGCTCCTGTATCTGATAGAGACAAAGCACAAAAGCATAGGTTGTAAAATGTAGTGTGTGTACTATATGAATGCAGCCCCCCTCAAACAGAAACAGTTAAGGGTATGCTATGATCTAGCCTTCCTTTGAAATGATGAGTGCACAACCTTCTATTGTTTTCGAAAAGTGTTATGAACATCCCAAACTTTCCATATAAGTAAAAAATCCTAAATGGTTGATGGCATTTGATGATCGCCTGATGCCAATATTCCAGAAGGAATTGGGTTCAGTACATGGCTCCAACCCCTCATCATAACACTTGGGCATATGATGACTCTCCTTTGTGCCCCAAACCTCACATAATTAAAGATTTAGACACATGTCCACAAACGGAAACCAGGTTCATCCCCCCCTTAATTAGAGTTTTCCATTACTAAAGCTTGCTATAGCTCACACACTTACTGATGAACATCTGCCAAAATATACAGAGGAGACTTGCACAGTAAAAAAGGAAACTTCTCTTCTGAATAATCCACAAAAGAGACATGAAGGCATATATATATATATATATAACGAGGAACAATGCAGTCTCAACTCAAGCATTTAATGCAAGAACAGGGTGCCATTATGGAGCTAGCAAACTAATACATTAATTGCAGTCAATGCTACTCACACAGATAAAACAAGAATGCTAACTGACATATTGCCCCTTTTTATAGGGAGGACCACAACCATGAGCAAGGTACACTTGATATACATCACTGCCTGAAGGCTACAACATTAATCAGCACATGGTCCAAGAAGGTGCTAAGGCAACATCTAGTAGGCACAAGCCCCAAGAAAAGAAGCTAGGTCGCAAGAGCCACATCCAACATACCCCACACAAGGAAGGAGCATGCCAGCCAGAATTTGAACTTGGGTCATCTCCACAACAACACTCCAAGTTGCTGCTAGACCACAGCTCGACAGACAAACACACACACTTATATTATTTCCTTTATTTGGATCTTGACTTTTCAAAAAATACTTCAGGATTTGAATCTGTATCCAAATCCTGGCAAATTTAAAAAATTGTCATCACATTTTCGTATTTTCCTTTGACCTATATTTCTATGAAACCTTATTAGCTGGAGTCAAACCTCTGAATTTAAAAAGACAAGTCCACATTTATTGCCTGTCAATCTAGACTTTTCCAAGGATTTTAAAATTATAGTAGTCGGTCTCATTTTTTATTTTCCTCCATAAACACGTATTTTCCTTTAAAATATGTTGCTGTACGTTTGCATATTTTCTATCTCTTTAGTATGCTGTCTATTTTTGTACTATGGGGTCCACAGAAATATGTTTTTTTTTGACAATTACAGGGAGATTCATATTAATCAAAAAAGACTCTGCTGCAAAGCTGCAGAGAGAGTACAATCAAAAGTGTTTCAAAGAAGTCCAGCAGTAGCAATATTTGATACTATCTATGAGCTTGTAGCCTAGCCTAATAATGTCTAGAGACAAAATTACCTAGTATATCTGAGAGGTATATATTCTACAGAATAAACCGGACAGTTTAATAACCTTACAAAACATAAAAGTTAATAGAAGGCATGTTTACTTGTTGCTTCTTCCAGTGCTGCATTGCCTGGTTCTGGAGCTGGCTGCTCAATTTCTATTACATCATCAAGTTGGTGCATTGTTTCTTCCTTATTCAACTTGCCACAATTTGAGTTAACAAATTGGACATTGTTTGATGCCCCTGAATGATCTCNCAAATAAATGGAAGCCAAAGCCTCCTAGAGCCCTCCATGGAAGGAGGTGCCCTTGCTTCCCTCTCTCAATGCTTCCATTCCCATCCTCTTGCCCTTCTCCAAACTCTCTTGATGAACATACAAGTGAATGAACCTCCAAATGCCCTATGCGCCCTTTTTAAGGAATCACAAGGAAACTTAAAAGATGAATGGCTAGGATCACTCCAAGTGATCTCTAATCCATGGTTGAGATCTCTCAAAAAGAATCTCAACTCAAAATCCACTTTAGGTTAAGTTTCCATAGTTCACTTTATATCCCCCAATTCACCCACAAAGTGAATTAATAGTCACTTTTCACTCAAGTGACAAATTTCACCCTTTTGACTTAGGAAAATGTCAAAGTGAAATTAAACATAAAGTATAAGGCACAATAGGTCAAAAGTTTCCCTCTTGTGGTTAGAAACCCACAACCACAACCACAAGAGGACCACTTTCCAAGGTACCCAAATCTCAACAGGAAATATATGATGATTATTGTAGATAGTCATCAAGCATACAGCCATACTTTATTAGACACAGATAAAGATGAACGAAAGAGAGAAAACGTTTCCAGGGCGGTTTCTGGAAATGTTTTCGATACCAGAAACACATTATGAACCCACCAGAAACTGTTTCGGGGATCCGCAGCGACCTCATGAACTATTGAACTCGTATTAATTTGAGATCCATTGTTGTTTTGATCTTACTACCTCTGCACATGCAAGTAGGTAATATGTTTTGTCTCATTTACAAAACATGGATCAGTTTAATGATTAAGAAGTATCAGGCACAGTCATTTAGAAATGTGTCATAACATGCAGCACAAACTAGTTCTCTGAGGTTATGCATCATTGACAAATTATGGGTAATGGAATTACGCATTGATGTCATCTCCATTACACTGCCTTAGATGTAACAGGTACAATTGAAATCCAAGTGGTGAGTCATCTTCTTTAAAATGCCTATGAAAATGTGTAATATTTCCTGCTCCTGTATCTGATAGAGACAAAGCACAAAAGCATAGGTTGTACAATGTAGTGTGTGTACTATATGAATGCAGCCCCCCTCAAACAGAAACAGTTAAGGATATGCTATGATCTAGCCTTCCTTTGAAATGATGAGTGCACAACCTTCTATTGTTTTCGAAAAGTGTTATGAGCATCCCAAACTTTCCATATAAGTAAAAAATCCTAATGGTTGATGGCATTTGATGATCGCCTGATGCCAATATTCCAGAAGGGATTGGGTTCAGTACATGGCTCCAACCCCTCATCATAACACTTGGGCATATGATGACTCTCCTTTGTGCCCCAAACCTCACATAATTAAAGATTTAGACACATGTCCACAAACGGAAACCAGGTTCATCCCCCCCTTAATTAGAGTTTTCCATTACTAAAGCTTGCTATAGCTCACACACTTACTGATGAACATCTGCCAAAATATACAGAGGAGACTTGCACAGTAAAAAAGGAAACTTCTCTTCTGAATAATCCACAAAAGAGACATGAAGGCATATATATATATATATATATATATATATATATATATATATATATATAACGAGGAACAATGCAGTCTCAACTCAAGCATTTAATGCAAGAACAGGGTGCCATTATGGAGCTAGCAAACTAATACATTAATTGCAGTCAATGCTACTCACACAGATAAAACAAGAATGCTAACTGACATATTGCCCCTTTTTATAGGGAGGACCACAACCATGAGCAAGGTACACTTGATATACATCACTGCCTGAAGGCTACAACATTAATCAGCACATGGTCCAAGAAGGTGCTAAGGCAACATCTAGTAGGCACAAGCCCCAAGAAAAGAAGCTAGGTCGCAAGAGCCACATCCAACATACCCCACACAAGGAAGGAGCATGCCAGCCAGAATTTGAACTTGGGTCATCTCCACAACAACACTCCAAGTTGCTGCTAGACCACAGCTCGACAGACAAACACACACACTTATATTATTTCCTTTATTTGGATCTTGACTTTTCAAAAAATACTTCAGGATTTGAATCTGTATCCAAATCCTGGCAAATTTAAAAAATTGTCATCACATTTTCGTATTTTCCTTTGACCTATATTTCTATGAAACCTTATTAGCTGGAGTCAAACCTCTGAATTTAAAAAGACAAGTCCACATTTATTGCCTGTCAATCTAGACTTTTCCAAGGATTTTAAAATTATAGTAGTCGGTCTCATTTTTTATTTTCCTCCATAAACACGTATTTTCCTTTAAAATATGTTGCTGTACGTTTGCATATTTTCTATCTCTTTAGTATGCTGTCTATTTTTGTACTATGGGGTCCACAGAAATATGTTTTTTTTTGACAATTACAGGGAGATTCATATTAATCAAAAAAGACTCTGCTGCAAAGCTGCAGAGAGAGTACAATCAAAAGTGTTTCAAAGAAGTCCAGCAGTAGCAATATTTGATACTATCTATGAGCTTGTAGCCTAGCCTAATAATGTCTAGAGACAAAATTACCTAGTATATCTGAGAGGTATATATTCTACAGAATAAACCGGACAGTTTAATAACCTTACAAAACATAAAAGTTAATAGAAGGCATGTTTACTTGTTGCTTCTTCCAGTGCTGCATTGCCTGGTTCTGGAGCTGGCTGCTCAATTTCTATTACATCATCAAGTTGGTGCATTGTTTCTTCCTTATTCAACTTGCCACAATTTGAGTTAACAAATTGGACATTGTTTGATGCCCCTGAATGATCTCCCTTATGTTAATCACCATCGTTCAGAGCATACTACATTCTGCTTCCAAGACTGCCATTTGACACTTTTGCTGTACTAGTGTGCCCATAATTGTTTCAACCTGGGTGACTGCCTGCTGCTCATTCTCATGAATCTTTGTAGTTGCTGTGAAAATTGATGTCCTGTTGGCCTGAATGGCTTCTTCGTGATTCCTCAAAACCCTCCTAATCTCCCTCAGTTCCCGATAATCCATTGTGAGAGAGGAGCACCACTTCACGTGCAGAAACACCATAGAATGAGCCACGCCTAGGTCCAACAGAGAGTGAAGTGCCAAAGAGATAATGGGAAATGAAATTGCCAAACCAAAGGTATTTGGAAGCATTCACTGGAGACCCAAAGAACGAACCTTCTCATGGAATAAAAGCTTGAAAATCCATTGTGAAGCAAAATGAAACAAACACCCCCCGGTACCAAGAAACCAAATATGGGCCTATGCTGTCCTAGAACCAAGAACTATTCACAAATACACCACTTTGATGTACCAGAGCAGAAAAAGACTAAAATTGAGTGGAAATTATACCAGCTGAACTTCTCAACGAAGAGCCAAACTCAGCAATTGATAGCTCCCCTGCCCTGGTTTCCAGAGGAGGGGACTCAAAAAAAATCTGGAACAATAAACCAAGAAAGGATACCCCAAACAGAAAAACATACCTTGCCAGGGAGCCTGCTAATTGGATCTTCTTCCTCCACATTGCCAATGACTTAATCCCACCGTGATCCAGGAATACACCACTCCCAAGTTCATAATCATGCAAATGCATAACTAAGAGAATTTATCATGGAGACCCCAGTCTCTTCTCATAACTGCCTCTGCGATACGATCTGGTGACCGCACATTGAGCCATGTGACGCCTTAAAACTTTAATAAATGGCTTAAACCTCATGTTGATGTGCTATGGAATGGGTAGATTGATTTGGTTTCGTTGATGCTAATAACCCCCTCTTTTAAGAGGTTGTGCTATGGAATGGGTAGATTGATTTGGTTTCGTTGATGCTAATAACCCCATCTTTTAAGAGGTTGGCTTTATTAGCAAAATTGTCCGCCACTTGATTGTTCTTGCGAAGTACATGAAAGAAACTAATACTAGAAAATTTAAGCACCTTTTTTTTTTTTGCCTGATCTAGCACTGAATTCAGAGTATGATCAGCAACAGCATTCTTAGAAACCATTTTGCCCTGACGAGCTTTGAATCCCCTACCATGATCAAGGATTGGATATTAGCTTCAATAGCTAGCCTTAGCCCTTGCATCAAAGCGTAAGCTTCCACTAGATTATTAGAAGCAATACTGAAGCCCCAAGCAAATGTCAGTTCTGTTGTACCTCCAGGGATTATAATAGCCCCCCCTGAACATGCCACCCCACACATAAACTCTAACCACTAATGGAAAATACCAACTATGACATCACTAACATAAAGTGTGAATGATTAACCATAAAGTACATTATCTTTTGGCATCATACCAATCCCCCCTCTTTGAATTGTTTTGCCCTTAAAACAATTGGAGCTTTGAGTGTTGAAGTATTTTTGGGCCTTCTCGTGTAGCATCTTTTGAGGGCAGGTTGTTCCATTAAATAAGACACCTATTGATACTCTATTCCATAGTTTCTTCTCTCAAGTAGGTAGAATATATTTTAGAATCAAACCAACATGGCTTTCATCATCTAAAGGTGGTAGGATTTTTTCTCAGTTTTTGTCCTACTACTTTCTTCATGCAAGAGACATGGACAATGTTATGCAGGTCGGTTCCTATGGGTATCTCAAAAGCAGTGTTGAAAAAATCTCCGAAAGTTGACGATTTTCCATTATTTTCCAATTTGTTCTCCTATTGATCTTTTTCTTCAATTTTTCTAATTACTCCCCCTTGTTGTTTTATTGTTGAGTTATTCCAACTCGAGTTTTTTCAATTTTTTTGTTGATTGACCCTGGTCGAGCTATTCTACTTAAGACCATTCCAAAAGTATTTAGTCTTTATGCTGTGATAGGTCTTAAAGAGCTAGTTTCATGAGTAGTAGGGAACTAGTGGCACTAAGCTAAGATCTTCCCTTACGGAATTGGGTGCAAGGTATATACAATTCTTGTAAAAATCAGATCCCCTCCTTGTGCTTTTTACAGGTCATGTTGCATAGCAACAACCCTTTCAAACTTGGCATATTTAGCCAATTTTTCCTCTTTCCATCTAGGTTCAAATAAAAACATTGCCTGCAACTCAAGTAGTCTTGATAAGGACTCTGGAACTACATTAGTTATACCCCTTTTTACTGAATCTCAATGTCAACCTTGTAACCTGCTTATTCACTTTACTTGCTTATTCACTTTACTTGTGGCTCATTTAAATTCTTGGGATAAGAAATACTTCAAGCTTTGAGGTCTAGTCCATGACAACATATAAGTTCCAACATACCATGATTCTTATGCCAATGGGGTGTCCACAAGCACATAGGTAGTGGTCCTCCTACTAACATAATGGTTGTTTGCGGGATGAATATGCATGCTTGCTTGGTCTCCCTCTCTCTATGGGATGTGTGTGTGTGAATAACAAAAAAATTGATACATCATGTTTGGCATCTTGGAATAGTTTCTGCGACTTTAGAATCTCCTCTCTTTCTCCCCTCTTGATAGTAAAGTGCTTCTAATAAATATTGCATGATTTTTTCTAAGGTGTACATAAGTGATGACTTTTATTAATCATAAATAGATATAAACTTCTCCTTATTGGTCAACTTCTTGCTTTCAAAAGCAATTGATTGTGATGATTTTGAATGAGGAGTAGGACAACCCCTATGCATGTGCCTAATTCATCACATTCCACTCCAACGGTTTGTGAGAGATCAAGAAGTGCAGGTACAAGGCTTGAAGTAATTACCTTTTGCATGTGCTAAAATGTGGCCTGTGTGTTCTCTGCCTATTTGAATTGATCCTTCTTTGAAGGATTGGTGGGGCCTCTAAATCCCTTGATAAATTCTCTCTATAAGATGCACAACACAAGAAACCCTTTCAACCATGTCACAATTTTTGGGGTTGGCCAATCATGAATGGCTTGAATTGGCTTTGACTCCCTCCTTATTAATGATGTATCTGAGATACACAACCTCACTTTTTGTGAAACTACAATTTCTTTTGCAACCTAAAAGTTAAGCCTCAAGAGTTCTTAAACGATTTTCAAATGGTGCAAATCCGCCTCCATATTCTTGCTACAAATAAGAATATTGTTCAAGAAATCCAAAAGAAACTTTCTCAAATATGGCTTGAAAATTCAATTCGTTGTGTACCTCGAAAGGTAGTCAAGCCATTGGTCAATTGAAAAGGCACAACTCAACTCATAGTGGCCATGGTGAGTTTAGAAGGTAGTCTTGAATTGGTTGCTCTCCCCCACCTTTATCTTATAATATCCAAATCTTAAATCAATCTTTGTGAATATTACTGCCCCATGTAGCTCATATATGTACAAAATGGGATACTTGTTCTGTTAAAAAAACAAGGTATATCCACACAGGTTGAACATCTTAAGACAATCGCTCATATACACTCAAAGATCAATACACCAATATTTACCTAGTTAAAACCCTCAAAGAGGGAAGCAATCCATGGCCTAGCCAACACGACCACTTGAGGCAATATATAAATGCAAAAAGAAATTAGATTACATGAATATCTCTCACAAAAACGATCATCAATAGATGACCTTCCATGCTCTTTAAATAGAGATCATGGATCAATTGGGTGTTAAGCCATGGATCAAGTGCTGTTAATATCGAGGAGAAGATGAATTGTCGGATCACTTTATGTTTAGAACATAATTGTGACCATTAGATTAGTTAGTTAAAAAAGTACACTAAAGAAACACACTTTACTTAGAGCAAGTTGATTTCAAACAACTCCCAAGTGTCTAAATATCCTAACATGTTCCTAATGGTCTTCTCTGGATGTCTAATGATTCCAATCTTCTTTTGATGTCATTTCATCTTTTGAGATAATTTGGCCCAACAATTTGCCAAATGCTTGGAAGATTTAACACTTCTTTGGGTTGAGAGATAGAACAATCTCTTTGTATTCTTGTAGCAGATATCTCAAATTTGCAAGGTGTTATTTCAGGCAACCAAATTAGGCTTGTTCATCTAGATAGACYTCTAGTGACTCRTGGATGAACTCTGAAACATATTCATGATCGCCCTAGAGAATCATGTCGAGCCTTTCATTAATCCAAATTTCATTCTTTTGTAAGCARATGCTCTTCATTTTGTAGTGAAAGCAATGTTATCAGAATYGGAAACYGGACCGKACYGGTCSACCCAAAAAATGCRAAAYCAGACCGGACTTGGAAAAAACCGGAAAAMAAACYGGTCGACCAAAAACTACATAAGATATTCAAATTAAAAAAAATATATATATTCATGTGCATCAATATGAATCCAAAYCATTTATACACAAATACACAAATATGCAAAGATTCTCATTTATGTAGCAAGTAAGAGTGCATATAACCAAAATAGCACCGAGTGCAATACTRCTRTTTCTGTTATAGTTTGATTGATTTTATAGTTAACATGTGTGTAATGAGGTYCCCATATTTAATGGAGTGGAGGCATATTATTGTATGCTATTCATACCTCTATCTCTTTTGAYCACATGCACATATCAGGGTAAATAGAGTACATGTTAGAATAAAAGCTTAATGRTAATTTCTGTGTTAGTGTGAATGATTTTGTGATTGCTCTTCCCTTCTCTTATTTGAGTCATTTGAATGCATATTATTTCTTGTTTATCTCTGTCTCATTGTTTTTTTCCAAACTTGTAACCTTGGGGGATTCACTCTCGAGTCTCCACAAGGAGAATATTGGAAGTTGCTTGCAGTGTYMGAAGTCAGAACTAGAAATATATAAAAGCATTTTAGAAAATCTTACAAGAYATGGAAAATAAATGTTAAGAGTTTACATGTGGGGGAAGTGCATGTACAGATAAAAAAATTGACAAATATAATATGAAGTGAAATTGATGGGGACAAACGATAYGTGGACAACTGATAGAGACCCAGGAAGATACAATYAGTCARCCAYTGCAAAATTGGTTTTGAAACCTGTTGCTCATTTTAAGACCATGTTTTGATCATTTCTTTTGCTTTTGAGGAGCTTTTGGATGTTTCTAAATTGAAAACACGACTTCTAGTTTCTAAAACTCTACATAATGTACAAAAATTGGTAGAAATTTGTTTTGTTTCCTTAATWWWWTTTGGAAATCTGCCCCTTTAAGTGCGCCGTACAGGTGTTGTGCAAAACCAACCGGTTCYTTGTTTTTGGTCGAAAYTGGTACGGAACCGGCCAAAAACTGTTTGATATCGCCGGTCYGACTRTTTTTGCCCTGAAGGCCGGTCCRGTTGGCCAGTTTTGCYGGACCGGGCTGGTTCTGATAACACGAAARTAGTTAGATGCGTGTCTTKCTTTTGCCTTTCTCTCTAGTGGAGACATGGTTGTAGGGTGAATACCCATCAAGGGATGAATACMGWWATTCTAGATACTACTCCTAAAACTTCCTTGGTAAAAGGAATAGGGAAATGATCTTGGTAGYGATTCTAGGAGCATTCAAAAATCTATGCATATACATAAGTTATAACTTTCCATTTTTTCTTCTTTCCAACTACAATCGRGGAAACCCAATCACTTTGTTTTATATGATAGATCACACTTKCCATTAGCAATTTGTTGATTTCATCCTCAATCTTGTATTTAAGATTCTATAGGGTCTTTGTGAGATGGGTTTGGGAATGCCTTTGAGATCATGATAGTTGAATGTAAAGAMATCAAATTCTTTAAAATTAGTTTTTACTTTTGTAAGAATCTTGTTGTCCTAACCAATGTCACATAACTTCTTGARCTGTTGATGAGTTCTACACAAAACGAGTTCTTGGAGTGAAAACTTCGCYAAAATCRGAAAATTTTAGAAAAACTTTCCAAATTTGGAGTTCTTAGCRTTTTTTTAAGAAAAACTTGCTYGAYGAGCAAAAAGTTGTMTATAAAACTTGAATTCTGGCTCTTTCTCCCCACACTTATTCACTAAGTKTGATTCTAGCTATGAGGAAATTGTTGCAAGATGAAGTTAGATGGTTTATGTGGTGTTTAATACGTGGAAATGAATTGCTTATGCATTTGGAAACAATTCAACAAGAATTTAGAGGAGAATTATAGATTTCTCTTCGGAGAAAATTCAAATATTAATTGTTAATGTTAATGTTTTGATTTTTTTACTTTCATTAAATTAAATTTTAACATTAAAATTCAAATGAATAACCCCAAATAATGTTGTTTGGTGGTGGAATCTCATCCATTAGACCTCACATTAGGGAAGATAAAATTTGGATATATTTTCGGTTTAACAACCTATTTATTTTTTATCTTTTAGCATAAATGCAAAGTAGAAGCTTGTACTTGGAAATTGGAAATGCCAGGACACCAAGATTGAGATTTTGCATAGTGTTTGTGGATTTGTTGTAGGAGATTGCTACAATATAGCCATTTCTACAATAGGTTATAGTTGTTTTATTCAACAACTCTCGACACTTAATGTGTGATGCGCATTGTACATCATTGGGCATATTACATGTCTTATATATGTATCTTATTTACATATTTGTGTGGCAATGTGATTGTTTGATATTGTTTCAAGTTTATATTTTAATTTAATTGAATAAAGATGTCGATTAGTGTCTTCTAGATCAATGTACTAAGGGAAGGGGCTTCTATGGGTGTGGAGTAGAGGTGCTTCCTCTCCCCTCTCTCGTCCTTGTGCTGATCTCAATTAGGGTTTTACTCAAGAGGTTGGGAGTGGCCTATCAATGACTAGTCTTTCCAGGGAGGTGATAGTATGATGTTGCAGAGTGCAGGTAAGGCACCTTTGGTTAATTGCTTGGGCATTTAGTTCATTCCTTTTGACCTTCTGCTTGCTATGGCTATTGATTTTGGGGCTTGTGGCCTGTGGGATTCTTGGACTTGTTTGTATGATGCTTGTGTGCCTCGAGGTCACGTGGTTGTGGCTTGATAGAGGTCATTGTATCCGTGTTTAGGCAACTACTAGTTCTTGCTGTTCAACTTGGCTTCCGACTAGTTTATGCTTGCCTATTGGTGCAATTTGTGGTAGGGTTTCGACCTCGGGTCTAGGTATGATGGTCACGAGTGAGGAACGTCTCTGACATGGATGTGTTGGAGTGTGAGGGGCGAGTGGAGGTTTTTGGTTGATTTTTTCACGGGGACGATGTTGTTGTGGCACAATGCTTTTCCCTTGTGGTGGCTCGATGATGTAGCCTAGCTCAGGTTCTATTGGTGATCATCATAGATTCAGGGTTTGTGCGTGGTTTGGCAATTGGACCTACTATTTCTCGTTCTCCTTCGACCCTCACTAGATGTTGGATCCGATTAGTAAGTCGCCTTGGGAGCTGCTTCAATCTTTTTCTTTCGATCTTCATAATCTTCAGATTCATCATTAAAGTATTTCCTTGTGTCTTTGATACAAATCTATTTTTCCTTGCCATATCATTCAGGGTGGGTTCTTCTAGCTATCAAGGCTTCTTTGTTTCCACAAGGAATAGTCTCTATGCTTATCATGTTACACTCTTTGAATATCTCCTTCATGATGGGACAATTTCCAGTATCATGCACGCCAGGGCTACAAACAATGCCCCTTGATAGAGTTATATAGGAAACACTTAATAAATTGCTTACCACTAGGTAGAGTTGAGGATGCACTTGCTTGCTGATTTTCAACTCAATATATTGCTTGGTCATCTTGCATGGAGTAGAAAATAGGTTGATCGAAGGGAGGTAGGGAAGGGATAGGAGGAAGAGGCAGGGCCTAGGCGTGATACACTGTTTGTTGTTGCCAAGACTCCTGCTTTTTCTCCCACTTCTTTTCTCTTCCAATGTTTCTTTACAATTTTCAAGGCTCTGCAATCCTACATTGGCTCTTATATTTGGATGTAGACTAGAAAGGAACCAATCCATCTTCTCCCTTCCAGGGGTTTGATAACTGACCTGGGACAACATTTGTCAACTCTCGAGTTGTATTTTTTCCCGATTCTCCTAGCCTCCATTTGCAACACTTTAAGTGTTGAAATGCTGCAGGCTGGGAGTTGGGATAACTATATTTGTGTACCACTAAATGGTGTTTCCTCTCAAGGAATTGTTAAACTCAACCCATTTTTGATCATGCCTCTTCCAAGTCATTGCTTCTCAAATGGTTTCCATCATTAAAAAATGGTCATCACTATTGTAAGTCTCTTCAAACACGGGGATCATAGATGGATCAAAGAGACATGAACAGTGTTATGCACTCGGGTTCCTATGGGTAACTCAAAAGCAGTGTGGAAAAAATCTCTAAAAATCAATGATTTTCCATTTCTTTTCCGATTTATCCCATTTTGATTTTTTCTTTTCAAATTTTCAATTTACTCCCCCTGCTTGGTTGTTTTGTTGTTGAATCATTCCATTTTTTCTTGAGTTTTTTCTATTTTTCTGTTGGCTGACCCTTCTCAATCTATTCTTTGCCCCCTTGCTTTGGTGAGTTTTCTGCTTATAAGGTTGTAGTCTTAAGAATACCCATTTGTTAACAAATTCACCACAGTGTTGATCTTGATAGGATTTGTCCCTGTCTTGGGCCAATTTGAAGTTCCTTTCAATTCTTTCAAAATTTGTTGGCTTTCCTTATGGAAATCACAAAGAGAAACTTGGGTGTCTTAATGGCCCAATTAACCAACAAGGGAAGGGTCACAACTATAACAGGGCCTTAAGTGGTGACATTCCCATTGGTTATGTAGTATGTTGTCTGTTACTAATTTTTTGCCAAATGCTATCATTTTGGACATAATGCTTATTGATCTGCAACACAATTTCTGAAATACCCCTCTAGACATTTATTAACAATCTCTGCCCATTTATCAGTTCAAAGGTGATAATGGGTGCTTGGAGTCAATGTGGTACCTACAACTTTAAATAGCTTCTTAAAAACTTGTTGCCAAATTTTGGATCACTATCATTGTCAATGATCTTTGGGAGCACGTGCAACCCATAAATTTGCTACATGAATAACTCAATCACTTGTGATGCTTTGTCAATGGCATCCATGGGAATAAAATGGGCATGTTTCGTCAATTTATCAGCCACAAAAGATTTTTCCCTCCCACCCTAGGTAAGCATGTAATAAAGTACATGTTAATAGATTACGATTTTTTGTTACAAATGGGTAAGAGTTGCAGTAATGTTGAACTTTTTATGTTTTTGTCTTATTCCTTTATCAAGTCTCACATTAAGCAATTTAGTTTTTTACATCTACTTTAAGACCATTCCAAAAGTATTTAGTCCTTATTGTTAAAATTTTGGTATTCTCGTTTAACCATAGACAATGTCACATCATTGTCACCCAACCATAGGCACAAGGCCACCCCCGAGCACCCTAACCTTTACTTAGAATAATTCCGACAAGCCCACTCCAGAACCAATAGATAAACCCTAGCTGCCAATTTCAGCAACAACTCAAGACAAGTAGAGCACTCTTTTTCTAAGGGTAGCGCATAAGAGACAAAGAGAGTCTCCATATCCACAAAACAAGTACCATACTTAGCAAGAATATCACCAAGAATGTCACCAAGAGAATCACTAAGAGAATCACCAAGAGAAGCCCCAAGAATATCACCAAGAGAATCACCAAGAATATCACCTAGATAATCACCAAGAATATCACTTGATAGTGCTAGAGAGAGACCAAGACCAAGAGATGACCATACACCCTTATTCCTCCTTGCAGTTGCAGCTGCAACTGGAACTCTCCACAAGACTTGTGCACTAACTGATTGTCCAAATGAGCTAAAACGTCCTCTATTTATATTAAACTATCCAGTGACTTTTCTAGCTGGGCCGACCTGACTTTCTGGTAATTATATTTTCTGTTTATCTTTTTCCTGTGGTGCCAACTTGTATTTCTGGAAGACAATATTCTAATATTATTTATTCTGCTATCCGACTTGTCTTCCAGGGTTTCCACACATCTGTTTAATGGTTCACTTGCTTCCAGAATATTCTATTCTAAGTCAAAGGTTACACGTGGAGGTTAATATCTAGCTACCAAAACATCAACACTTATGGTGTAGTAGGCCTTAAAGAGCTAGTTTCACAGGTAGTGGGAAACAAATGGCACTAAGCTAAGATTTTCCCTTTTAATATGGAATTGGATACGAGGTAGACACAATTCTTGTAAAAATCAGATCCCCTTGTGCTTTTTTCAGGTGATGTTGCGTAGCAACAACCCTTTCAAACTTGGCATATTTAGCCAATTTCTCTGCTTTCCATCTAGGTTCAACTACAAACATTGCTTGCAACTGAAGTAGTTTTGATAAGGACTCTGAAACTACGTTAGTTATGCCCCTTTTTACTGAATCTCAAAGTCAACCTTGTAACTTGCTTATTCACTTTGCTTTTGTGGCTCATTGAAATTCTTTTGGGATAAGAAATACTTCAAGCTTTGAGGTCTGGTCCACGACAGTATATAAGTCCCAACATACTGTGATCCTTGTGCCAATGGTGGTGTCCATTAGTTCATAGGTAGTGGTCCTCCTACTGATTGTAGGATGAATATGCATGTTTGCTTGACCTTTTTCTCTCTATGGAATGTGTTGTGTGTGTGTGAATAGTAAACATTTTGATACACCCATTTTTGACATCTTGGAATACTTTCTATGACTTTAGAATATTCTCTCCCTCCCTCCTTTGGTTAGTAAAATGCTCCTCCTAATAAATATTCCATGATTTTTTCTAAGGTGTACATAAGTGCCAACATTTATTAATCATAAACGACACAAAATTCTCCTTACTGGTCAACTTCTTGCTTTCGAAAGCATTTGACCATGCTGATTTTGAATGAGGAACAGGACGACTCCTATGCATGTTTCTAATGCATCACATTCCACTACAATGGATTGTGAGATATCAAGAAGCGCAAGTACAAGGCTAGAAGTCATTACCTTCTTCATGTGCTAAAATGTGGTCTCTGCATCCTATATCGATTTGAATTGATATTTTGTTGTAAGATTGGTTAGGACTCAGGAGTGACTTGGGGCCTCTAAATCCCTTAATAAATTCTCTATGAAAGATGCACAACCGAAGAAACCCTTTCAACCGTGTCACAATTTTTGGGGTGGGCCAATCAAGAATGGCTTGAATCATAGTTGGATTGGCTTTGATTCCTTCCTTACTAATGATGTATCCAAGATACACAATCTCACTATTATCAAAACTATAGTTTCTTTTGCAACCAAAGAGTTAAGCCTTAAGAGTTCTTAAGCAATTTTCAAATGGTGTAAGTGCTTCTCCATATTCTTGATGGAAATACGAATATTGTTGAAGAAAACCAAAAGAATGCTTCTCAAATATCGCTTGAAAATTCAATTCATTCAACATTGTACCTCAAAAGGTAGTTGAGGTTGGTCAACTGAAAAGGCATAATACATAACTTGATTTGGCCATGGTGAGTTTAGAAGGTTGTCTTGAATTTGTCACTTTCCCCCAACTTTATTTGATAATGTCCAAATCTTAAATCAATCTTTGTGAATATTACTACCCCACGTAGCTCAACAGGTAGCTCATCTATGCATAGAATGGGATACCTAATTTGTTCGAAAAACAAGGTATATCCACATAGGTCAAACACCTTAAGAGAACTGCTTATGCACACACAAAGATCAATACACTGATGTTTACTTTGTTAAAACTCTTAAAGAGGGAATTAGTCAATGGCGCCAGCCAACATGTGCACTTGAGGCAATATATTAATTCCAAAAGAAATTAGATTATAGATCATGCACTTTAAATATAGATCATGGACAAATTTGGTGTTAAGCCATGGATCAAGTGCTGTTAATTTCGAGAAGATGAGCCATCGGATTACTTTATGTTTAGAACATAATTGTGACTGCATATTAGTTAGTTACAAATTCACTCTAAAGAAACACACTTTACTTAAAGAAACATTAGAGTAAGTTGATTTCAACTAACTCCCAAGTGTCGAAATATCCTAACATGTTCCTAATAGTCTTCTTGTTTATTTCTTGATAATCAATGCACAAATGGAAAGAACCATCCTTCTTCCTTGTTAACACTATTGGAGAGGGAAAACTTGACACTATATGATGCATATCCAATAATTCTTGGACATTCTTTCTATCTCATCCTTGTAAAATTTAGGATGTCTTTATGGAAGAACAGTAAATGGTTTGGACCCAGGTTCCAACTCAATGATTTTGTTTTGATCTGGTGGTAGAACAAGAGGTTGGTCTCAGAACACATCTTCAAACCCGATAATTAGTTGTTGCACTTCTGTTTTATTGGATTTTGTGCTTTTACTTTAACATGTAGGTCCTTTATGGCTTACGTTGAAAAATGAAACATAACTCATCTTATGCAAGTTGTTTGGCCATTTTGAGTGTTGATATCAACCGGGTTGCGCTTCGTTGCAATTATCCTCTGTTGTCCTTTTTCAAATGTCTTGTACAACTCGTCAAGATTCATGCGAATTGTTAATTTCTCTAATACTCTGCATGCAGAATATTAAGCCAATAATTTATCTACCCAGAATTTGTCCAATACTGATATAAACTCAGAAATTATGCAAAAATATTACAGCTGAGAATTAACCACTAATTAGCACAGTAGAAGCTAACAGAAACCGAGCACATAAAACATAAGGACACCAGAAATACCCTGGAAACCCCAATGTGGGGAAAAAAAACAGAGGGGCTTTTATTGAGGCTTCAGAGGAACTATTACAGCAAGAACAATTCAGAAATTTCTCACAGAAAATTTCTGGGCAGAATTTAGCTCTCCACAGGCACTGTACGGCCCAGTTATCTCAGCACTCTTTGCTGTAGCTGTACGGCCACTAGTATTGCCTGCTGTTGACTGCACAAATGGCTAGAAATCGGCCCTGTTCTCTGGTGGAACATACAGCCAAGTTTGGCCTGTTCTAGATGAGGTTGTACGGCCCCCTTTCGCCACTCTTGTCTGCTGTAAAACTTGGCCTGCTTAAGGTCTGGTGCTGGCTGCCTGGTATGGCCTGTTGCTGGCCACTTTCCTGCTACCTTCAACACCCAGATTCGCCCTCCTCAATGCACTGTTCACCTTAGCACAGTTCGCCCTCCTTCCTCAGCCTCAAGTGCACTCCTTCTCACTTGCTCAACCTCACAAATGAGAAATGTGTATCCTTCACACCCTCAGCCCATCGATTTATCCTTCTTCTAGCCACCTTTCTGCCTTGAGATGTGTGCCCAAATCAGCCCTTAATGGCTTAGATTGAGGTGCCCCCTTTGGCTGGACCCCACACTCTACTAAGCCACTCACCCCACTAGACTGGGCCCTACAATCTACTCAAACAATTTTTTTTCTGATTTCTTAAGTTAGACTTAGGCTAAGATAAATAGGCTGATCTGGGTAGTTTAATGTGTCCATCAGCATTCTCAGGACACTTAGGCCCATGCTGAGACACCTACCGAGCTACAAAACTAATACGAATTTCACCCAAGGTCCACATCAACACATCAATACCTCTTTAGCCATTTTGCCTTTATGATCACATCAACACCTCATAAGGCTACAAAAAATCAATTCGTAATCATCCAACTGTAACTTCAACCTTCTAATAATCCCCTTCTAGTTCATCATATTGTTGTTAGCCATAGATACTTGGAAATGTAAATGGAATAACTTTTAGGCCCTAGATGATGCCAACTTGGAGTCTGAGTGCTACTAGAACCAATGGGAATCACCACAAGTCTTCCGTTGACTCACTTTTACTCTGAAAGTTTGATATTGACTGATTCCTAGCGTAGCAACAAGGGACACAATTTAGATTTCTTGTTGTTCTTGGTCCTTTATATTGGCATTTTCCTCAATCTTTGCTACTTCCTCTTGATCACTCTCAACCACTTCTGGCCGTTCGTCGTTTATAAGTTCAATAATGTTTATGAGTTCAATAATGTGGATCTTGCTAGGAGGGTTGCCCTTGTGTCCTCTGAACCACTTCTCTTTGTAATCAAACAAAGCCCCTTTTTGAGCGTAAATTAGCAATGATAATTGGGTCTACTGCTCTATCTTTTGATTGTCTAGTGGTATGGATTATAGTTAGCAAGGTTTTGCCATATTGGCCTTTGCTCTAGAAATTCGGTAGCAGTACAAAATTTGGCAATTCTCCATATGATACAAATATTGTATGGTCAATGTACTTTTGACTGTCTTTGATTTATATCTCATGTCTTTGATATTGGTTGATCGATAAACCAAAAAATCCCCAAAATCCAAAAAATAGTGAAAAAACCCTAAAAAAATCTATACATATAAACTAAATGGCCAAATTTTCAAGGAATGAATTTTTTTTTTCTGATTTATTGTGCATTCTTGATTCTGAAATTCTTCTAAAATTTGGAACAAAATGTATGTTTTCAAATCTATGAGATCTATACTTTCATGTTGGAGCCATACTTGGTTTCTTCGTTATGTATTTTTTCTGTACAGAGTCATATTCGAATTGGTATTTGTATTTGAATCTTGCTACTGTGGTCTGTAAGAGGAAATTTAGATTTTGTTATAACTTTTACTTTTGGGTTCTACCTTTGTCATGGGAGGAGTTTTAGAGGAAGAGCTTGGTACCATGGGGTTCATTGAAAACTCCAAATAGGCTTCTACTTGTTGGATGGCCTCCTCATGAGTGGTTGGCTTCGATGCCTTAATATAAACCTTGAAGGGCTCTTCCAGTCAATCGATAATAGACATACATGGCAACAACACTTTGGGGAGAAATATTATCCACAAGCAAGCTAACTTGGCGGAATTATGTAAAGTGGTATGATATCATGCCTTACTGCTCCATATTTTTGAGGGCCAAGAAATAATCTTTTTGGGTATTGGCCTCGAAACAATAGTAAAAATGCATCACAGATTGTTCCTAGGTGGCTTGCTCTGGTTGATAACCATTGTCACAATCTTGTTCCATCATTTGTCACCAATTAAACTGACCAGTCAAGATCCATGGAGGCAAATTGAATTTTTTCGTAATCTTTCATAGGAATCAATTTGAAAAATGGGAGATAACTTGCCTATCCAAGCCCTTGGTTTGATACCTTTGTTAGTACCATCAAACTTGGTAATGAGAATCTTGTCAAGTAACCTTTGGTTAACGCGATTACCCTCTATATTTTCTCAGTCGTCTTGATTCTCATGATTCTTTGCTCATCTGTTGAAGTTACCTGCAAAAGGGTTCTGATCATGGTCATGATGAGCAACCTCTCTTCTTTGATGACCTTCTCCACCACTGCTTCCATATCCCCCTTGCCTTCTATCCATGCCACCATTAGCAAACATAAGGCTTGACTCTTTTCGTCTATGTTCTCTTATATGCCATCCCAGAGATTTCTTATGGATTCCCACTGGTAATGCAATTTGTGATTTCGAACCATCATCCTCATCAGTCCTTGAAAATGAAGTCATTCTGAGTTAAGATACCAAAAGTTTAGAGTCTAGACTCTAGACATAATGGCACCATGACTTTACACTGGTTGAAATGGTGTATGCCTTGTTGAACATTTCAGAGATGTCCTGTAAGCTCATAAGATAGCATGCAATTTGTCTGTCCATTCTGTTCTTTTGTGTCATAGACTTTTGTCAGATCTCTCACTAGAGTTTTATTAATACTTTATGGCATGCTTTTCTTGTGTATTACATGAGAGCTCTGGAGTGGTTCTTTGACCACTTTGCCCATAAAATTGGCTCATATCTCTGATGTTCACTGGATGAGACATCCAAACCTACCAAAAATTGTTTCAAACAAGAATTTGGCAATTGCTACAGCTCTATCAGATTGCATGTGCTTCTGCACACTTGGTAAAGAAATCAGTGGCCACCAAGATGTATCTGTTCTGTTTATGCTTTGCTGGAACAAGATTGGGTGGAGTTTATTAAAGTCTCCTTTCCTAGGTCTCCTTCGTGCATTTTGACATCTACTGTGGTGAACCAAGCTGGTTCACTATGTAAATATCCAATATAAATAGGACACTACGCAATAATCCATTAAGAATAGTAAATATATTAAATAATAATGTATAAGAATATGATATAATATGATTACAAATGAGGAATGAGGGCTTGTATATATATTCCGCACAGG